>PVIR01023144.1:0-27252 GCA_004026965.1 Petromus typicus | reverse complement strand
AGAACCTCAACTCAAAAAGTTACATGTGTACAGTTCTTTTACATGATAGTCTATGAAAAGGAAAATCTGGGGACAAAGCAATAGATCACCTAGGGGAGCTTAGTTGCCTACAAAGTAATTCTGCAGGATAATAAAAATGTGTATCTCAATTGTTATGGTGGTACATTTTTTAAATATATAGATTATATGTCCAAAAGGTTGCACTTCATGGGATGTAAATCACACCATTTTTTACAAGAAGTTCTGGGATAATGAAAAATGTTTATAGGCATAAATACTACATCATTAAAACTCAAGGAATAGGCAGAGTCCGTAGCTCTAGGAGCTACATTGTCATCGCTTGCCAAAGGTGAGACGTACTTCAGCTGGGGATGGGATCTGTAGCAGACCATGGAAGGAGCCAGCGAGAGGACTGTTGAGGCTACTTCACAAGGAGAGCATAGGCAAGTGCCAGGATCAAGTGTGAAATCTGTGCCTGGCCAGCCTCCCGACCCAGCCTCCTCTCAATGCTGCCCCATCACTTCAGTCACACTGAACCCCTGGCTGTGCTCCCCCATTCAATACCCTCTCTGGCCTAGAAGATACCTTTCTCCCTTCTCTTCAAATGCCACGACCTTAGGGAGACCTGTCATCTCTGGCAAAGTACCCCATTCCCTACACTGTTAGCACCTGCATTGCTTCATGACACTGCCCTCAAATTCAGTTATACTATTAACGCCACTGTGTTAAATTTACTTTTGTCTACTGACTGTTATTTCCACTGAGTCAAAGTTCCATGAGGACAGGAATTCCATCTGTTTCATTCTTAGCTGTATAACATCTAGTATATAGTAGTCCTCAATACATAAGTGCAAAAGGAATTTCAAAAAGTTCCTCAACAGGGAGATTAGATCTGCAAAAGTTGCTCTGGAACATCATCATTCTTCTAAAGATAATAGTTTATTGAAGAAGGGAAATGAGAAGTTCTTACAGATATCTACAGATAGGGGAAAAGACCAGAACCAAAAAGAACCTCTTGCCCTCATGTTCTGTGCATTAGCTAAAGTATATAGAGTGTGTCTCAGCCAATGAGCACGCCTTGTCGAGTAGGATCTACTCATGGTGCAAAAGGAGGTACTTCCCTGGGCTGAGGCTACACAGGAACTTCACTTTGTTTGTTTCAGAAGGAATGCAACTAGTGATTTGTAGATTGAATAAAAAGCTCAAGGATAATTATCCAAGGGCCTCTTGGTACTCAGATAAGTGCCAGAAAGAAAGTATTTATCAAAGATTAGAGTGGTTTTAACATTTTCATTATAAACCCCTATTTTCAGGGACCTATGCGATAAGCCCACAGTAAAATTTAATTCTGAACTAGAACTTAGCAAATAATGATGAATTATTTTGGGGTGAGGGGACTCTGACTTATTAGTCTACTCTCCTGCCAAAAAAGAAAAACTGAAAAGTAGTTCTTAGTATTTCTTTAAATCATCTCAGAAAAGAGAATATATTTGTTTTCAACACAAATCTTAAGAAGTAGAGATCAAAGATGAGACAGTTGGACAAACAGTAGATATGGGAAAGTAGACACAAGCAAAATAGTATGTTGATGTCTCTCAACACGGTACACTGAGCAGCCGTTAAAAAATACACAAATTTAACCTGGTAACATTTATTTGTCAGAGTTACTGTCCCAAGATGTAGGAAACAGCAACTCTAGCTGTTCTTTAGACACAATAAATTGAGCATAAATTATGCTTCCTAAGGTCTCATATGGCCCAAGACAGAGAAGCAGACTTTGAAAAATGTGGGCCATGTACTCACTGTCCCTTATGCTTAAAACAAAGTACAAATAACAGTCACACCATTCCAGCAATGTGCCCTTGGCACAGACTGCAAAATCTCAGCATGTCCCCCACCAAGTTCAGAGGGAGCACCATTACTGATGCCCTATGGGTAGTTAAACAATCATCACAGATTAGCCTACTCTGAGCAAAGCTATAAATTGCTTTGAGCCAGAAAAGGAAAAAGCTCAGAGATCTGGCCATGTGGACTGTGTTCTAGATTCTAGTCTCAATCTAGTCTAGGTTTTAAATTAAGAACATTAAATACAGATATAGTATTTTTTTAAAGTATGGTAACGTTAAGGCTGGCAAACCCCAGCCTGTTGATGGTAAACCCTTCAGAGCTTTCAGTGGTACTACAACCTGCAATGGCATGCATGCCACAGATCTGCCACCATTGCTCCAGCCCATGAGCCATTTTTTTTAGCTCACTGCCTGTTTTTGTAAACAGTATCTGTTGAATCTCAGCTGTGTCCCTTCTTGGGTATTAGGTCTATACCAATTTTAGTGGTACAAATGGCAAAGTTGACTATTTGCAATAGAGGCCTTCTGGCCCTTCAAGAAAACAACAGATGAGTCCTGTGCAGTGGAGATGACGAGGGGAGATCTCTCTGTGATCTTCAGAGGGCGAGCTAATCCCTCTGAGCTGCAGGTTCATCAAATGGGGAGTGAAGTAACAGTAATACCTCCCCCACAGGGGAGTTGTAGCAGTTCCAAGGGTCAGCACATATAGAAAACTGGAACAAGCTGGGAATGAAGTTCTAAGAACTGGCACTTGAGTTTGATTCAATGAGAAATGCCCCTTTGCTTAAAAACATAAAAATGACTACTTGCTTTATTAATTTATCTTTTATTATGCAAGGGATCAAACTTAAAGCCTTGTGCACTCGGGCCAAGCATTCTACCACTGGGCCACACCCTCAGCCACTAGAGTAAGACTAGAAAGTCCTCCTTATGTGGTCACGATGAGAAGCAAGAGGTGGGATGTAAAGGAGGCAGAAGAGCATGTAGGATCCTGAATTCCATTAGGTTGCTGGGGTGGGGCTTGAGGTGGGACAAGAGGTCATTATGCAGAAAGGACTTGGGTAAGAGAAGAGGCAAGAAACTTGGGAATTAGCTGAAAGGAACAAGCAAATGGGCCACTGAGAAGCATCACCTGGTGAGGCAGCTCAGGGCTCACAACCCCTGGGAAGAATCAGGGAAGATTGAAGCTCCATTGTTCATGATGGCCCTACAATGAAATAATCTGATATAATCCTTGTGCTTCTACTCCAAAGCTTTGGAGTAGGTTTAGTCCTATGGGCCTTCTGTGAGTTCAGAAATTAGGAGGGGCTGTGTTCCAGGAATGGAAAACTGAAGAGGCAGATGTGCTGCAGGTGAAGAGATGTGACAACAGTAAGTAGCAGTGTAACAGGGTTAAAAATTCACACCTCAAGGGTATCCTAAGACTAGGAGAAGTGGAGAGAGTTGGGAGGGATGGGCTCCTTACGGAAAATAGAGTAGGACAGAAATACGTGTTTTATATCCAAAATAGAGAGTAATCTCCACTGACACTTGATTTACAAGTTTCTCATACCAAAAAGGTGTGATAGTTACACATCTGTGACCTATACAGTGACCCCTATAAGGATGTCTTCAAGATATATCCATTTGAGTATGAATGACTCAATCTTATCATTTTAATGGCAGAGTAATATTCCATTCTATAAAAGAACCACATCTTCTTTATCCAGTCACCAGTTGATGGGCATTTGAGTTGTTTCCAAGATTTAGCAATCACAAACTGAGCTGCCATAAACATGGGTGCACATATGTCGCTGTGATATGAAACTTTTAATTCTTTTGTGTATATACCTAGCAGAGTGATGGTTGGGTCAAATGGGACCTCTAATCCTAGCTTTTTGAGGAGTCTCCACACTGATTTCCACAGAGGTTGTATGAGTCTAAGTTCCAACCAACAGTGGAGAAGGGTTCCTTTTTCTCCACAGCCTCGCCAACATTTGTACTGATACTTGATTTACACCCATCAAGAACTTCGCACAAAGCAAACACATACACTTCCTTGATCTTCCATGTCTCCTTGCTGTTAGTGTTAGCTGGAAGCCACAGAACTTGATTTTCACTGCTTTTCTATCTCATGATCTCAGTAAGACCACTTAACCACCTATACAACTCATTTTCTTTTCTATAAAAGTGGGCATAATAGCTACCCTCACGACCACACAGGATTATGGAAGGGATCAAATGGGACAGGGTGTGCCCTGGGAAAAGTTTCTAGGACCATCTCCATGTAAGGTGATACCATTAAGAAGTTTTTGATGTATTTCTATTAAACTCTGACCTGCCTAAATCATTAAAACCAACACTTCAAATATCTCAAATCAGCTTATGCCCCCCATTTGGCAATAAAACTGGTAACCTCCTCCAAGCTAAAGTGGGAAGTCCAAAGAGGCGGGCGGACAGGCCAGCTGCTTTGGTTGGCCTCCTCTCTGAAAGGAGGACAGTATTTGAATCGTCTGTAAAGTCTTCAAAATCTAAGCTAAAATTTGCGACACCTATCGGTTCTACGGTAGTCATCACAACCACTTGTCTTTTAGGATCCACGTTATACTCTTTAGGAAAAAATATGAGAATAATATAAAGTTATACCTTTCATAAAATTGTGCAGAATACCCCATCCCAGGGATAACACTTAGTACTTAAAGAGAAATAGGAGATCTGTGCCTCGACATGGCCCAGAGCGACAGATCTGCTCTCAGTTAGAATAAGGAAATCCAAATATTTTTGAACAGGAAAATTGGAGTTCAAGGATTTCAAAGTAAAAATTAGAGAAACACACCCTTTCATTTTTTCCCTAGTACTGGGGATCAAACTCAGGACCATACATTTGCCAGGCAGACATAGCACCACTGAGCTACATCTCTGGCCCTGAAATAATCTGTTTCTTATCAGCACACCCCATCTTATTTTGAGACAACCGAATATAGCTTATAAAGCACAGTGATACATAGTTATATACTGAATGAGTAACTGAATGTAATTTATTAATAAAGTATATATATGAATATGATTGACTATTTTATATTACATATTTATTGTGGTCCAAATTCTCTGGTACGTATTTTCCTACTGATAAATACTTTTAAACCTATTATATCATTTCACTCTCATAACAATCCTGCAGAAAGGACTTCTGTGTTATCATTTTATTAACAAGGAAACTGAGCCTTAAAGGAGTAAAATAGCTCAGTCTTCATAGCTAGGGAGTCCCTCTCTTTGATAAACCACAAACCATCTTTTACAGCAGCAGTTACCATCAAGTGGTTTTTCCAATATCCAAGTAAGCAAGTTGGATAAAAGCTGCTGCAGCAATAATCCAAAGGCCATTTTCAGGATGTTTCAATTTTCATTAAGTCCTTCAAAATTGTCCTTCTGCTCTGAATATGTACTTTTATATCAAAAAGCAATTAAGACCTGACATGGGCCAAATGTTCTTTGGAGTTCATAACCTCATGGCAGGGCTGTAACTCAATACTGCAGAACAGAGGCTCAGAAAGACGATGCAAGTGTTGGGTTGCAGCCCTAGTTACCTTGGGACAGACCCAGGCCACGTGTGCAGAAACTATTAGAGCCCCGCTAAACTTAAACTGACATGCCAAACACAGTGACTGAGCCCTGTTAATCAACATCTGCTCAATAGTTTGCCTCTTTTAGCAAAGAGAATACCATACAGTCTTCATGCTATAAAGCTATGGAAGGAACAACCCAAGCTGTGCCCAGTGTGCGCCCGGGCAGGGTCCCCTGACAGAAACGGTAACTTGGAGAAAAAGGACAGTCATCAATTGCCGTGAGTTTCATGGATTTTCTCTCCCAACCGAATAGCTAGTAAAGCAAGTCACTTTCTCCTGGTCCAAAGAGTGATATCATTTTTTTTCAGGCCATAAAATGCATGGAAAATAAAATGGTTTGATTATCTTTAGCACCAATAAAGTTTATTGTAATCCACGGCCAAATATATTTATGTCTGGTTCTGATATTCAACCTTAGCCTCTATTGTTCTGAGGAAATCTGAGTTAAAGACATTAGTCATCAAGTCTGCCCCAAAGAGCCAGAGCAGTACTTTTCCTACCAGAATGTCCTGTATAACAAGGCGAGACAGACAAACTGCAGAGATAATGGTGGCCAGCTTCCAAATCTGCCACTCTCTAGGGGTCCATCAGCCCCACCATTAGAGCAGCCAGCTGCAGGGAGACTCTTCCTGTTCACAGTGAGCACATTCCGCCCTCCTCTTGGGCTCATCCACTGAGTCTCTTCCCTCGCTACCCAAATCTCTCTACCTGAATCCCTTATGCCAGACGCTGTGGAGTCTTTCTGTCAACACTTCAAGATCAATACAACAGGGGTAGATGCTAAAGGACCAAACTAGGTGGAATTTGGGGGACACCCTTTAAAAGAGTCTAGAAATAGCTTACAAAATCTACAAAAACATATAAGCATGAGATCACACACCAGGACTTTGGAAGAAACTTATGCATATATAGGATAAAGGGGGGGGCAAGAAAATGAAAATCATCAGCTTCTTAGTAAACACACCTCTGATATGTGAAAACAGATTTTTACTGAGCAATATCCACAAGACCCTCAGATCATCCTGCCTAACAAGGCCTCCACCTCAAGCTTTGACAGGTGACAATTCCTCCTCCATCTAAAGAAAAATTACTTTTGAATACTTGTCCCTAAAGGATGTAATGCTTAATCCTTTCAACATGTGAGAGATAGTTCATTTAGGCTCTGTAAAGGGATTTGGGAGGAAGACATAAAATGTCACTTAATCTTCAGAGTCTCTTCAATGTTATAAAATGACTGCATTCTTGCTATAATGTTATTATGTTTCTCTTGGAAAACAGGAAAATGTGCTTCTCAATGCACCAAATATGAAGGCGAGAGTTATAACTTAGCAGCCCCACTGTCAACCATCTCAGATAGAAAAGAAAGGTACAAAGCAGTAACACTAAACAGGTCATGTATTTGAGATGGGCCTGGAATAAATGTGAGACCAGCCTGGGCCTTGTAAGAGAGTCGGGGTCTCCTAAATCGCTATCCAGACATAAGCAGAATCCCCCATAAAAGGGCTTGAACTGCAAAAGCTGAGAACAAAGTACTAGTAATTACTAGTTATTACTTAATATTGAGAAGACAGAAAGGACTCCTTAGCGCATGCTTGTTCTGACTGGTGTGAACCCGCACAGCACTCAAACCCTGCAATCACTGCCTAATGAAATGAAGCAGAGCCCCAGAGGGTGGCACGGTGGGTGCCAACAACTCGGCTTCTCTGAACAGAGTGTCTAGAGTCTGGAAAACAGAAGAATGGAAGCGAGTGGAGGCTTCCTGGGAACCAGGAGGGAAATGAGTGAGAAGAGGAAAACAGGATTGCGCAGTAGTGAACAAACATCACAGTGCAGAGGAAAGACCACCGGGCACCTCTGGCTAGTCACTAGCTGGGAGACAAAGTGAAACTAACATTTTTGAGGTTGTTTTTTTGTTTGTTGGTTGGTTTTTTTGAAACAGGGTATTGCTTTGTAGTTCAGACTGGCCCTGAGCTCACTATGTAGCCTAGCCCAGCCTCGAACTCACAGCAATCCTCCTGCCTCTGACTCCTGAGCGCTGGATTACAGGTATGAGCCACCATGCCCAGCACTGTGGTATGTGGTTACCCGGGATCGAACTCAGGACCATACACTTGCCAGGCAGATTCCAGAACCACTGAGCCAAATCCCCGGCCCGAAAAATTAACACATTTTTGTTCAAGGAGAACCTTCAAACTATACTGGGACCAAAAGAATTGTCTACAGTTGTAACCTGCAAGGAAAACATGAGTCTCTGCTTCCACAATTGCCTTCCATAGTCAACAGTTAATGACTGACCTCTGTACAAGCACCTCAGCCAATGGAGAGCAAGAAATGGTAGGGGTACCACTGTTGGAAAGGGCTGAGGAAATCTGGGTCCCAGAGCATCCCCATGCCTACTTGGTACTGCCAAATTCCTAGAACGCATGAGGGAAAGACAGCCATGGGAGACAGCTAGCAGTTGGAACACCCTGGCGAGGAGTCCCTCTGAGGGGAACAGGCTGGTTCTCACAGGCCAGGGCCGGCTCCGCCTGCGGTACACAGGTCTGGAAACTCACACTGCTTCTGCATTCTCACCGTAAAAGGATCCCTATATGCAGCATGGTCCTGGGGGTGGGCGCCACTGTGGGCTGCCAGGGGAAAGAGAGATACATCCTGGCTGAAATTCTGCTCCTTAAGCCTAGGTGGAGGAAAACAGCTGTGCACCCAAAACAACAACGTTTTCTTTTATTATCTTTTGATTTTATTATTTTTTGGTTTTATATTTTAGTCTTGGCTGCCTACTTTTCGTCCATATTGTCCCCTTTTTCCTTTATGAATGTGTCTGGGTAGATGGGCCATTCTTGCCTTTTTCTCCCAAATTAGTACACAGAGGGTAAGATTCTCCCTTGTGCCTTTACATCCCTCCTACAATTATTCATATTCCTTCGCTTGACTTCTTTCTCCTGTGTCTATTCATTCTCAATTTTTCTTTTCTTTCCTCTCTCCATTTTTGTTTCTCTTTAACTTATTCTGTTAAAATTTGCATGACTCAGAGAATTACTTCCCATTTCTCACTGGTAATTTTGGACCCAATTTTCCCTGTTATCTCCTTCTAAACATAAAACATAGCCTAACTACCATTAGGACCCTTTCACCTCCTCCCATTTCTTCTTGTACCACAGAGCACAGGATTTAAAGGAAAAAATGTTATTTTCTTTTTTTCTCTTCTCTTCTGCTCTATGGTATTATCTGGTACCAAATCTTCTGAGCTTTGAATAACTGATACAATAAAATTACCACTGAATGGTGTTCTTTACCATCAGAAGAGACAGAGCCATCCCGTTCAGTGCATATTAACAGTAGGTCAAGACTCCTTAGAATATTTAATCTGTATTCCCATCAGATATCACATAGGTTTAAGCTCTTGAATGTTTCATTTATTTAGTAGCGTGGGGTTGTGTTATGTCCCTTTCTGGTTTCCTGTGTTTACTAGGCTGTTACTTTTGTGTACTTGTTCTTTCATTGGCTCTAATGTAACAGCTGTCTATGCTCTTTCTCTTTCTTATCTCAGCTCGCTACCTTGTTTCTTCACGTTAAACCCTAGAGACAATCTTATTAACATATGCTTTCATTCATTTCTTAACACATAAACTCCTCCCAAGTTTTTTAATTCCCTGTGCTTAGCTCTCACAGTCACTCCTATCTTCTCTAGTATTAACCCTTGATCTTCCCCAACCTAAACCTGTAGCTGTAGCTAGCTCTTTCATATCTTAGTTTACTATCCTCCCTACTGCAAGTTCTGACAATCACATTTTGTTCCTCGATCATAAAGTAAATCCCCTTTGCCTCCTATCTCACCCTTGTGCCTATAAAATATCCTCTGAAAACTCTCAATACAAAACCTTCAACTCAGGTAAACGAACTCCAATAAAATGAGAACCCACAGAAATCTTTTCTTCTTATCCACCACTAGTCTCCCTTTCAAATCTCCTCCTTACTTCCTACCACGGCTCATGCAAACACTCCCATTCTCCCCACCCTACCTCACGACCTCACTGCGGAGCAATAGCAAATAAAAGTGTCACGGGGTGCACAGACAGGGGAGAAGTGAGCCGTGGTACGTGCCTGTAACCAACTCCCCAAGATGAGAGGAACTGCATGAATTACACATTTAAACCATGAAATAAACACTATTTTAAGGGTTCAGCAATAACAAAGCTGCCTTCCCTGACTGATTAGGAATGCAGGTTGAGAGGGATGCGGAGCCACTTCCTTTCCGCTCCATCTCCATGAATCCTTACAACTTTTCCAGCAGGTAGCTGCTATGATCATGTTTACCCTGGAGACTGGACAAGCAGAGGCTGATGGGAGAAGGAACTGATTGCAGCCAAAGTAGGAAGAGCCTAATTTTTTTTTTTTTTTTTTTTTTAGGTTTTTTGAGACAGGGTCTCGCTTTTGTGGTTCAGGCTGGCCCTGAGCTCAGCCTCCAACTCACATCACAGTCCTCCTGCCTCTGCCTCCCGAGTGCTGGGATTACAGGGGTGAGCCACCACACCCGGCACTGTGGTATGTGGTACTGGTTGCTGCTGGGTGTGGGTCTCCACACCCAGTATTGTTATGTGGTTACCAGGGAATCGAACCCGGGCCCTTGCGCTTGCAAGACAGGCGCCGGAACCACTGAGCTAACTCCCCGGCCCGGAAGAGCCTAATTTAACCCCAGCTATTTTACTTTAATAAACTCTTTCCTTTTTCATATTTATTATAGATAACTGCTATTGAATCTTAACATGCGTTTTCTTTTTCTACATTTTTATTTTAATTGTGGCAAAATATCTGAGATTTTTAACCTGTATTCCCAACAGATATAAAAAAGTTTTAAGTATTTGTATGCTTCATTTATTTAGTAATGTGGAGTTATGTTCTTTTATGGTTTCATACAATTTACCATCTAAATCATTTAAATAGTACAGTTCAAGAGCATTAAGTACATTTGTATTGTAGGTAATCACCAGTACCATCCACTTGCAAAATTCTGTTCAAATTGCACAACTAAAACTGTGCACCTATAAAATACTAACTCTTCATTTTAACACACTGTCTCTCTTTTCTTTGCTTTCCCTTAAGTTGTTGGCTCAAGTGCGTGGTACTTTCCCTCCCTTAAGATGTATCTGAAGTACAGCCCAAAATATCTTTCCAAACCCTGTTTTCTGCTGCAACACTAGTAAGTGTAGCAGAAGTACTACTTCCCCATTCCTTCAATATACTTCACATAGATTGATGGAGCTCCTGCTACATGGCAGATGCTGATCTGAATGCTATATTACCTCTGTACCGTTTGGTACAGATAGAGGTTCCCTGTTCTTTTGGAACTAAAGGCAGAGTACATTGAATGATAAACTACAATGGGAGGAAAAGAATAAGAAGAGCAAAACAAGAGAGCTGAGGTCTGCTAGGATGAGAGAAAGCAAGACGCACTATCTCTGAGGTCGTCAGGTTGGGCTTCATGGAGGCAGTAACAGTGTAAAAAAGATCTGCAGAGGTAAGAAAATTAGTCACACAATATATAACATAATACAAGTTAACATAACACTAGGCACAGAGAAACTACTGGAAAAATATTAGCTACTACAAAGAAGTAAAATGATAATTACAATAATAATCACTATCATAAACATCTGCTGGTTCATGCTCTCAGGAGGTCTGACACAGCTATATAACTGAATATGTTTTGCCTCATTCAGCAGATATCAGTTAACGGCTCTACCATGTCTAAATGCACCCCTGAGCAAGGGCAAACAGGAGTACCAAGCACCAACATGGTGTACTTTCCAAAAATACTATACAAATGAGGGGCAGGGAGGAAGCTCATTAGCCAGTTCTGGAACTTTCTGGACCTACGGAGGCACTGGTTAGTACACTGAGGCAGTGATATGCTTACTAAGTCACCCTTCTAGGGAGAGAGACTAGGATGGAGCACCTGGGCTGGAGAAGGTGCCAGGCCACGGAGGGACCTGAGAGTGGGTGCACACCTGTGTGTGGTTAAGGGGTAAGGATGTCCTGCATGAAAGAAGTGGAATTAAAACTGAAATAGAAGTCTGTTCAAAAAATGACCTGCCTTTTTAGATAAGTGTAGTATGAACCAGGAAAAATTTTTAAATGTACTATGAATATATTCCTACTGTACTTATATAATTTTATAAATAAATGATCGCCGTGATCCTTACAGTGATGCTAATATCCTTACTGAGCTGTTAACAATATGACTTTCAATAAAAAACTCATACAACAAATTAATTCTGATCATAAATTTCAATATCAGAGTTTCTGGACTAGATAATCAGCTATCTTCCAGGTGCAAGTACCAATACACAAACATACCCTCCCATGGTGACACATAGACACCTCTGCTCAGACCATACCTCTCTACATTTAGGGAGACATATTTCACAAGGCAGATGAACACAAGGCAGATAGTTTCTGAAAGTGGCAAGAACCACACACTTCCTCCAGGGGAAGCTGGCCTTGGAAAAATTGTGAAATCAGAAGAATTTTACATTCAGATTCTTGACTTTGCTACTGTTTCTCACCCATCCTCCCGCTGATAGCCAGTGTCCATCCTATCAAGGGTGCCACCATCCCTCATCACCTCTCTGAGCAAAGTCTCTCAGTCTTCTGAGGTAGTGTGATGGTTTATCATCATATTTGAGCCATACTGCCCAAATTTTTAGTCAAATATATTCCAGAATATTTCTGTGAGGCAGGTTTGGATAAGAAACACTTTTAAGTAAGAAGATTTCAAGTAAAGCAGAGTACCCCCCATAATTTAAGCAGGCAATCAGTTGAATGCCTGAACATAACAAGAAGAAATTCTCCACAGACTGAGAAACTGTAGACTTCATTGGCAACATCAGCTCTCCTTAGCTGCCCAGCAGACTACCTTAGACTCCAATTCTTTTCTAAGTCTCTGACCTGCCAACCTGAGACATCAAAACCTGCCATGAACACCTCCACAATTACATGAGCCAATTTCTTACAGTAAGTATCTTTCTATACATTTGCATCAGCCCTATTTCTCTAGAAAATCCTAATCCGATTGGTGTTGCCTTCTCTGCCACAGACACTCTGGCCCAGAGCCTCTGACTCTCCTTGCACCGAAGATCAGTGAGGGGATCATGGGACGCCAGGATTGACACAGGATCTTGGACAAGGTTTAATGACTTTGGGCAACTTTCTTCAGATCTCTGGGCCTCAGTGTTCTCACATGAAAAGTGAAGTTATTTCAAGACTGAAGGCTCTTAAATTATTATTTACATTTTCGTCTCTTGACAGAATTCCTTGTTGATCAACTTACTAGTTAAACACATCCACAGTTGTTAAGTATTTTATCCCATTTCACACCCTACTGTACACTGTTCAAATTGGCAAATCACAAATACTTATAGCAATGGAAATAATTATTATCTAAAAATAAGGAGACTGAGTTGTATGGCAGAGCTGATACTGACTTCTGAACTACATTATAGGAAAACCAGTTGTGTCTTCATTTGCACATATTCCTGTTCTATAAATATTCCTGTTCTATAAATGTTCTCCAGATTCTCTACCCAGTTCTAACATCTGCCTGGTTTCCTCAGTGATTAATGAGGAAAGTAAAATCTTTAACATGTGTTCATTTTTATAACTGCATCAGTTGTGATTTTACCACTTTTTTGAAAATTATTAATTTTTTTGCTATTTCAATGTTTTCTTTATTTCTAATTCAAATCTTTATTGGTACATTATATATACATACATCATGATCGCATTCAACACTGAGAATTTGTACCAGTCTATGACACAACTTAATTCTCATTTTTCCCATTCTCCTACCCACCCTACAACCCTCTACCTTCTATATAAATAAGCTTTGTTTCCTTTATTGTATTGCATTATTTTTCCCCTTCTTTTTACCCCTACACCCAATTTCCTTTTAAATATATTTGAAAATTATTTTTTATTTCCCAACTATAATGGAACCATCTTAAAGCACATACATAAACAAATTAATGAATTAATAAATGAATATGATGTTTCTGATGAGCACATAAAAATAAACACAGAAGTTAAAGGTAAAACCTATATAATAATAGGTTTTTTGGTTTACAACATATTGCTGTTACTTGCCTACAGTAATTCTCTATACTTTACTTTTCTATCCGTAAAATGGAAAGAAAATCCCCCTTGAGAGTTGCCATCAGGATTAAAAGAAATAATGAAGATGGTTTAGCAATATGCACGGCAGCCTTATATGCAATCAGTTAACTGTACCTACTATCATTTTTATACTATGGGCAATTATACACAGTGTACACATACTCTTCTCTTCTAGCAGCCCCTATCATGTCATACCCAACAGGTGCTTCATAAAGACTAATAAGAGTGATGGTGACCACAACAGCTCTAAAACCTCCTGGCCTGCCAAGCTTAATAAAGTGTGTTATCCGTTCTTCCAGACCACTGCAGGAGACATTACAGCCTGACCTTCTATTGATCCCAACATCATCCCAATGGACCTTGTTCCATTGTAATTTATTACAACAGCCAAATTGAATCCACATGACAGTGCTCAAAGCCAATTCACATGAGCTTCTCTCCTCCCCAATCCTACCCCCTCGTCCCCCAAAGATTTGTAGAGACACTGAATTAGATGATTTACTCAATTCCAGATATTACTGCTATTGAATTCCTTTCTTTAATCTTACACGTCCACCTAGAATACGATAAAGATGGCCTGGCATGATGTGTTCCGTACTCTCGTAAATTTATTATTAATGTGGAGTCAGTAACCTTAACTTGCATGCTCAATTCTTCCCAGTTATGGTATTTATTTTAAAGAATTCAAGTTGTTTGTTGCTACTGACATCTCCTATATACCTCAAGCCTTTATTCTCAGTTAGAAAGAGACAAGTCCACAAAGATAGTACTCTGGCTACAAACACAACTGCACATAAATAACCAGAGGATCCAGCAGATTCTACAAGCAAGTTTGCCAAAAGATGTCTGAGCAAATTAGCACCTGCCATGAACTCGTAGGCAGTTTCAATAGCTAAAATTGATATTCTCTATTTCCTTTCCATTGAACACAGCGATGAAGACTCAGGCTCTTTATGGCAAATCAGTTTTGTAAGCATTCTGGACACTATTTTCTACCTTCTTTCTGTGAACTATTCTGCGCTGCCATTGTAAATGGAAGACTTATCTCACCACATTTGTCAGCCACTATAACATTTATGCCAATCTTCCCTTGGTTCCCATGTACTTCACTGTAGAAACTCCACAACAAAAGAAGGGATGAATTAAAGAATTTCTTTGAATGATTAATTATCTAAAGAAAAAATGTTTAGTTTAAAACTCTAAATAAAGGTCTTATGGCCCTAAAGTGAAAAAAAAAATAGACTACATAGAAATGTACAACAAATGTTTGAACAATGAGCAAAAATGAAATACCAAACCAAAGATACAATTACAGTTCTTTAAGAACATTCTGAGAGTTTAGAGTTACAGATGGTATATAAGATATATTTCTTATGATAACTGCCATGTTTACCTAAAGTTATAGTAAGCAGAACAAATACATAAATTATCTTGGTGTTTTTTCTATATCTGTGACATTCAGTCAACAACTATAAAAAATAATTTAAAAGGTATTGTTAAAATAAGGATGAAGAAATGTGTTATTATTTATGGATATATGCACACTTCTCATGTGACCAACTTTAAGTAGAAAATAAATATTTCTTGTTGTTTAAAAGAGGTTTTTTAGTTAATACTATAAACCATAAAGATAAATTTTCTTTGAGGTTAAATTTTGTTCCCTGTTTTATGTAATATAAATATTTTTACAAATTCAAAAGATTCCATTTAAAGAATCCAAAAAGTTATATTGCTTCTTCTTCTCAAAAACAGAAGTGTTACCTGTACTCACATGTAAACTAATTATTTTAAAATACAGTAGTAGTACTATTCCTCTAGAAATAAAAAACAAACAGGATAAAAGTAAACAGTAAAAGGACTCTCTAGTTCGAGCATCAGAGATAAACTGCACACCTCTACACTTCTCCATGATCTGGTGCGAGCTTGCTGCAGGGAACTGGTCTCTTCAGGCCAAACGTGCACATTTAAAGAGGAAAGCATGATCTGTGATACCCCCTGGGCACTTTCCAAACTATTCCCCACTTCCTTTGAAAACTAGAAAATGCAGATGGACTGATACAAACCTATCTCATTATAAAACGTAGTAATAATGGCAGAAGATTCTTTCCTTTCCTCCTAAACACAAAAAGTAATGGTTTCTTTCCTTTCTATAAATAGCTTAATGTCATCATTTCCACAGACACAGTGTGCTAGTGCGCGCGCACACACACACACACATACACACACACACACACACACACACACACACACACTCTCTCTCTCTCTCTTTCTCTCTCTCTCTCTCTCACACACACACACACACACACAGAGGCAGACATGCATGCATAGCTCTCCATACCCTTTGGGATCTTTTCATTAGCCACCGCCAACATTTTATTCTAACTTCCAAGGTTATTCTACTCATTTACCACTGGGGGTTCTGCATTCTATTCTCAAGTCTGACTTGAGCTACTCTGTGGTAACATACTTGATTTCAGGCTCACAGATCTCTCACCTCATCAGTCTTAGAGAGACCAGGCTGATTCTCAAGCACCTGTCAGTGCCAACAGCCTACCTTGTCATAAGCCTGGCATCAGGGCAACTCCAGAGAGGAAAGTTTGTGTGGTTATAACATGGACAGTTGCCTAAGTAACAAGGTTACCCTCAGAGTTGAGTATTATCTTTAGAATGACCTACAGAGACTATAACATGGATGAATTTCAAATGCACTATGTTAAGGGACAGAAGCCAGACACAAAAAGATTACGTAATGGATAATTCCACAACTATGATACTTTGGAAAAGGCAAAACTATAGGAATGGTAAATGAAGCACTGGTCACTCCCAGCAGAGGCTGGGACTGGAGAGAGGGGTCAACCACAAAGAGGACAGTAAGAGAAAGGTCCTTGAGTAAAAGTTATTTTGTACCATGATGGTAGAGAGCATCATACAAATCTAAGGTCTTGTTAAAACATGGAGAACTCTCTATCATAGAGTGATAATCACTTTAAATTTAAAAATCAATCTAAAGTCATTATAAAGTACTAATTCCATTTTCTTACCAAGTTTTTTGATTATTAAGGTTCAAAACTAAGGTTGTCACAGCTCAAGCTCTTAATAAATTAATGGCATGCCTGTATGTGTGTATATATTTAAACTTATTTAGAGACAAAAGTTAAGGAATATTCTATAAAATGGTGGTCAGAGGAAAATTTTTTATATATTGATGTACATACTTACTGCAAATTAACTTCAATTAATAAAATAACATATCTTCCTGTGTAATTATTCTTTTATAACTTCATTTCTCTTGACTGAATTTACATGTATGATTATACCATTTCTTACTTAGATATTTTTCTTCTTTGGAATATTTTCACAGATCAGCAAAAAAGTATTTTTTGGTTTTGTTAGGTTTTTTGGTTTTTGTTGTTTTTTTAGAGACAGGCTCTCACTTTGTAGTTCAGGCTGGCCCTAAACTCACTATGTAGCCCAGGCTAAACTTGAACTCACAATAATCGTCTTCCTTCTGCCTCCCAAGTGCTAGAATTTCAGGCATGAGCCACCACACCCAGCATTGTGGTATGTGGTACCAGGGATCAAATTTGGAACCTTGTACTTTCCAGGCAGACATTGGAAACACTGAGTTAAATCCTTGGCCAAAAATGCATATTTTTAAAGAATGATGCTGTGAATAAGTCTATGGCTAAGTCAATGCCTATATCTTTCTTTCTTTTTTTTCTCATAATAAATTCCAAACTGAGAAATTGGAAAACAAGCAACTTTGGTCAACCATCTCACATTTATTTTACCCAGCTACCTACCATCTTATGCCTGCCATCTACATGCCCCAAAGACCATATCCCCGCAAACGTTAAGGAAATTTTGATGACATGGAAAGATAGCAAAGGATCTTTACCTTTATTCCTACCTTCCTACTTCACTGAGCTTGTCTGCGTTTCCAGCTATTCACAAATTCCTAAATAATCATAATTTGGAGAAAGCCTCCATCTGCATATGCTACATTTCATAAACTTATATTATTCAGAGTATCATACAACCTAAAGAATTTAATCTCATACTTTAACACTAAAGAAAGAAGTATCTCTACCCCATGTCAATGAGTGCTATTCATTTGAGCACATCCTGTTTGTTTAGCTTTGCCTCATTCAGACTACTCACAAGAAAAGCTGTAGAAGGTAACAGAAGCAAGGGAAGACCTCACCCTTGGGAATGAGTAACTTACTTCCTACAGGGCCAGCAGGAATGTCTGGGGCAAATAATAAAAACAGTCTAGAAAAGAGGAATTCCTTGTTCACCTCTACTAAATATCCAGAATACATAAAATTCCAGACTTGCCATGAAGGTGGCTATATATGAGAACGGCCTTCAGGCTATAATAACTTGTGATCTACAGGAAAATTTAGCAAACGACAGTCCATGGGCCAATCTGGCCCACTGCCTGTTTTTATAAATAAAGTTTTATCAGAATTCAGCCATTCCTGTGTTTACTTTGAGTATAAGCTGACATTTACACAGAATTGTTTACTCATTTTGTTATATTCCAAACTTTCAGCTAACATTTATTAAGCACCTATAACACACCAAGCACTATACTAGATACTGGGAATAAAAAGATGGATAAGACTTTTTGACATCCTTTATTAAATTCAGAGTTTAGTAGAAAAAGACACAAATATGTAAAAACACATCTATAAAGTCTAAGTTATTTGATCTGAGAGAGTATATCTTTAAAACTGTAATAAACAGTTTTTCTATTTGCATGTATTTTAAAGTCATGTAAATCCCACAAATTATAATGTGTTTCATTAAAATTCCCATGATAATTAAGTGGAGGAGTCAAAACATTAGAAAATACTTCTGCTAGTTATTAGTACTATTTTATTGTACTAATGTTTCTTGTCAGTATCCTATGAACTCCATCACTATTTATTTGGCTATGAATTTCTGAAAGAGGTTTGGTAACTACTGAGCAGTTATTTTAATATGTAAGTATCAGTTACTACTGCTATGCAACAAATACCATTAATTTAGTGGCCTAAAACAACATCCACATATCAAGTCATAGTAATGTAGGTCAAAAGTCCTGCAGAATGCAGCTGGGGTATCTGCTCAGGGCGTTACAGGGGGTGAAAGTAAGGCTATCATCCGGGGTAGGTATTTGTTTGGATCTTCTAGGGGAAAATCCACTTGCAAGCTTATTCTTACTGTTGGAAAACTTTGATTGCCTGCAGTTTTTGGATTACTATTCTTGTTTTCATGGAGATACTCAATCACAAAGTTTTTCCAGCCCCAGGGGCTACCTGCAGTCCTTGCCATGTGGCTCTCCATCTTCAAGTTGAAAATAGAGAACTTGTATATGAACTTCTACTAAACTCTTCCTCATACTTCGAATCATATGTTTCTGTCTTTCACCCAAGGAACCACATTTAAAGAGCTCACATGATTAGTCAAGCCCACCAAGTTCATCTCCCTTTCTTAAAGTTAACAGTGCCACGTGATATAACCTAACCATCAATAGACAAGCCATCAAGTTCATAGTCCTGGGTATTATTTAAACTATATACACAAGGGAGAAGGGAAATCTCAGAGCTCAACCTAGAATTCCACCTACCACAGCACTTCTGTTAGAATCGTAAATTACTTTTATAAACTTTACTTGTCAATAAGAGATGATATTCTGGTCCTATTATTTTTTTTTTTAGAAAAAAAAGAAAGTACAATAGAATATTATGAAGGAGTTCCAGACTACCACAAACTCTATGCCCTCGATTTAGAATTCAGCTTTGTGAAAATGGTCTGTTTAAAGAAGCTATATCTTTTGGTTTACAAATTATTGTATAATCAGATACATGTAAGGCAAAAAAATACTGGCAAAGAGACTGTAATATCAGAACAGTAGAAAGATAACTGATATTCATTATAACTGTGGAACGATATGTCAAGAAAATATTACTCCTACTTTACATACACTCTTATGAGAAACTTAAATACATATTGTAAAGTGTTGGACTTTGTTTACAGTATAACATAATAAATGTTAATACAAATATGTATGAAGTCTACATAGCAAAGCAGAATACATCACCAAATAGAGGATAAGAGAAAAAGACAGTGAGAAAATTTTCCTTCCCACATAAATAAGCTTGATTTAAATCAAACAGCCTGGGAAAGAGAAATGGAATCGTCTCCAGACTGAATCTGTACAGGCTGAACTACCTCAAATCCCCTATCACGGAACTGTAAGCAACAGCTGGTTGGGAGCTGGACGGATTTGTCAAGACACCAGCGCCCAGTAGGGCAGCAGCCACAGTGAGGCACTCTAGGTATGTTTATTTTAACTCATCAAGGAATTTTGTAGGTAATCATACACAAACATTTTTTTAAAAATCAATCATGATGAAACTGAGTACAGAATACAAAGTCTTACCCCAGAAGAAAATATTTATTTAAAAGAGAATTTGCCTCCCCTGGCTTGGGACCAGCTCTCTCACTGAATAAGAACCAGTTCTCAGCATGATCTGGATCTGAACTGCATTTTGAAGTAATACAGATAATCACTACTGCCACTTGTAAGTCACGAGGGACTGCAAAAAACATTTACAGTGTGGAAGTCAAAATGTCTCTCAAAGTAATTGTATAATATATTTGATCGCCAGAAGATGTAAAGAATGGAAAAGTTCCCCACTTTGCAATCTGTTTTCTAAGTGGGGTAAGAAAGTGTTCCAGCCATATTAAATTACTTCTAATTCCACCACATGCCCTGTGCTGCCTCTTCCCTCTAAACTTTAACAAATGCTCTTCTTGCTGCTGTAACTGAACTGGTCCCTCAGTTCTCAACTTATTATCAACTTTTCTAGGAGGTCTTCTGTTAGTCTCACTGGTTCTAGGTACTCTTCCTACATGCACTGTCACATGTGCAGGGGCAGCAGGGCACACAGCAAATACTAGACTTTACCTTCCTGTTTAATGGTTTTATCCATGAATGAGATCCAGAAGCAGAAATTAAAACTTCCTCAGTAATACGTACATGCCCAGTATCTGCAGAGCACCCAGCTCATTACACATGCTTGCTATGTACAATGTATATGATAGAAGGGAAAGCAGGCAAGTGTAGGTCAATAGGCCCATGCTCTAGGATGCCACAGCAGTATGGAAAGAAGAAAAGGAAAGCACGATTGAATTCAGACACTTAAAGAATAAGCTCTATCGTTAATTACTTCTCCAACCTAAACAAGTCAAATTACCTCTTAAAACCTCAGTATCCTGAGTGGAAAAAATACAGAGATGGAAATTAAAGTGTCCATCAAGTGTCTTCCAGGTTTACTGCTCTCTCATATCTGACTGTCCTCAAAAGTGTCCATGCTCTATCAGCCTGTCCACATTTACTTGTATGCATCATTTAAAATCAAATAATACTGATTTGTACTCCACAGGCCCCATGGAAAAAGATGCAGCTAACTGAAGACAGTTCCTGAATATGCTGAATGAATGTGTAAACAAGTGAGTACCTTTCTCTGAGCCTAACGGCTTCATCAGAAGGTGAATTTTTCCAGTTTTGATTTCTCTGACAACAGAGGGTCATTCTCAGGGAAGGTCAATCTTAAAACCCTTACAGGAAAAGCAAAATACAGCCCATAAAGCAGTTTGGTGGGTTCATCACTTTGCAAAGAAGCATAGGTTTACTGAGGAAGCTCTAACTTTGTTCAAGAGACAGAAAGCAGACACAAGTGACTTCCTTGAGACAATATAATTTCTGACCGATTGGATCCACTGATTAAAGTCATCACACTTTTTCCCTCCAGGTCATCCCCTACATTGGGGAAACTAATACCAGCCAAGAGTATAAATCATGCGCTGTTGGTGATTATCTGTCCTATGGGATTTAACTGGCATAAGAGCCCTCGATATCCTCGTCACATCATGATAAATATATATAGAACATGTACATGATACACTGTTAGCTTTTCTGTCATATTTTCTAAACCAAGAAAGATACTATTTAAAAAAAGAAAGTTGGAGAATCACAAACACTGACCTAGACAATACTTTTTCAGATGCAAGTATTAAAACAGGAAATGAGTTATATCTCCATTCTGTCACACTGAAAAAATAATTTTTATCTTATCACAAATGCATGAAAACTATAGTTAATATGAAGACAGAAAGAAGTCAAGTTTCCAGCCTATAGGCAGATCAAGTCCACACAGTCTCACAGACATTTCCAATGACTGAAATGCTGGCATTTAGCCCCTGACATATAAGCTGGGTAATGCTCGCCAGGTGAACAACTGCTGTCCCAAATGAGGTGCTTTATTACCACCATATATCCCACATCACATACCCTCTGCAAACAAGCTGATGTCAGGAATAGTGTGGATGTCAGTTTTAATAATTCTATTAATTATTACAGTTGAAGAGTGCTACATGTATCCATTATAAGCATGGATATTTACATATAATAATTATAAAACAAAAAGTAATAGTTCAAATGTTACCTAAGTGCACATGGACACACAGACAGTCATCTGTATCAACTGCCTACAGTGATGCCATAGAAAATGTATAGAAAAAAATCATAAAGATAACAAGGGAGGCAATACTCAGAGGGCAGCAAGCTGTCTGCAATACTACTTAAAAACCATCTTAAGAAATACTATTTATCCAAAGTGAGTAAAGTAGTCTATGCGCAAAAATGCAAAAGTCTCCTGTGGACCAAGGTTTTTCTGTATAAGTATTTTTTTAAGCATAAGTAGTATTGCTACTACCACTTGCTTGTAGCAGTACCCCCAGGGGAAACCAATGTTTGTGTGCCCTAAGGGCAGGAACAAGGGTTGTAAAATGGCCCAGGTGAAAACCACTGGTACCAGCCTGGTTCCTAGCTTCAGAGGCACTGTGAGCTCACAGATCTGAGGCAACAGCTCAATGCAAAATGCAAGAGCTTTCTTGTTTGCTTCCCCATGGGACTTAGTCAGAGGCTCTCAACTCACAAGCTTAGGAGTGGCTGGTCCAGAAAGCTACTGAGCTGCCTCAAATCATCTTCTGAGATCAATTCCTTTAACAATCAACAATCAAAGAAAGTAAGTTAGCAGAGCCAAAAACCAAGGTGGTCTTTTCAAACTTAACCAATAAATCAATCCACTGGCTCAGAAGAGTAGATTCTCACAGATGAAGAAAAATAAATAGAATTGAAGGCTATCACAATTATTTTCTTTTTGCTACATACAGCTATTGTATTCTCTCTAAAATCCAGAAACACTGTTACATTTTATTTAAAATGTCTAAGTAGGGATGACACCCAAGCTCATTTGTGCATGATAGATAAATACTCTACCAGTGAGCTATATCCACAGCCCTTTATTTTACTTAAGCTAGCTTGAATTTATAATCCATTTTAGTAGCTGGGATGATAGACACAGGTCACCACACCCAACAGATTGCATATTTTTAAACTTATTTTGAATCGATTTCCTTATTACTTGGCATCTCAACTGGTTGGTTTGGTATTAAAAATAGCATCCCTACATATTAAATGCAAGGAAACTATTCAAACTGTAGTTTAGCTATAAGGGAGGCAGAAACATAAATTTGAAAAGTGCCAGAACCATGTACTGGTTAGGGATAGCTCCATCACTTTCTTACACGCTGCTAACACCATCACCTCTCTGTTTAAAATGGAAAAGGATAGCACCTAAAGGTCACTGGTTTATTATGGAAAATTAGAATCTAAAGAATCGAAGACCTTATAGTAGTGCCTGGTACATATTCAGGGCTCAATCAAAATAATAGATAATTATTTTACTATAAAAATTACAAAGTACACTATTTTCTATGAAAGACCATACATAATCATCAATATCATTCCATCACTCTCATAAACGTCACTAACAATCCAGTCAGAAGAATCAGAGAAGGAACCATTCATATTCTTTGTAGAACAAGACAACGCCAACTACAGATATCCCATTTTGTTTTTATTTTTAAAAGAGAATGAAGAGAGAGTAGTCAAAACTTACTCAAAATTTCACCACTTTCTACCTTCCCTGGCTAATGGAACTAACAGCAGAGGCAGTAAGTGTGGGGAAAGAACAATCATTTCCCCCCCTGAGTTTTATTATTCACAGGAAGGTTCCATTTTTCAGTCTACATAGAACCAAGGAGAACTAAGTGATTTTGACATTTCACTGGGAAAATGAGTCTCCTCACAGTTAACAATGTTCTTGGATCAGGAATAGATCTCAAGAGAATCTCTCAGCTGAATTCACTTTGATTGAGGGCCAGCCAATGTCAGGAATTCAGCACGAAGTTGGAAGTATCTTGATGATCAAGGCTGGGCACTCACAGGCATCTGAGCCCTGTGAGAGAAGACAACACTCACCCGGGGGCTGCAGACACGTGAACAAAGCCAAAAAATACCTCTCTGTGATGCAGATGAAAAGACACTGAGACTTCATCTCACTCCACAAAGAAAGGCTGCTACCATGAGATTAACCAACAATAAATGCTGGTGAGGCTGCCGGGAGGAAGGAACCCTTCTCTACTGTTGGTGGGAATGTAGAGGCAGTGCAACCACTACAGAGATCAGTGTGGAGATTCCTCAAAAAAACTAAGATTATATAGAATATATAAAGAGCTTAAAAAAATCAGCCCATGCAAATGTAAAGACCCAATTCAAAAATGGGCATCTGAAATAGACACTTTTCGGAGGAAGAAAGAAGAGCAGCTAAAAGCATATGAAGAAATGCTCAACACAGCTGGTCATTCGAGAGATGCAGATGAAAACAACACTGAGATTTCATCTCATGCAACAAAGAATGGCTACTATCTCAGAATTAGCCAGCAACAAATGTTGGTGAGGCTGCAGAGAAAAGGGAACCCTTCTCCACTGTTGGTACGAGTAGAGACTCATAAGTCCACCACGGAGATTAGTGTGGAGATTCCTCAAAAAACTATGATTAGAGGTCCTATTTGACCCTGCTATTCTTCTGCTGGGTATATACACAAAACAATTAAAAGATGCATATCACAGAAACATACGTGCACCCATGTTTATAGCATCTCAGTTTGTGATAACTAAATCTTGGAAACAACCAAAACGTTCATCAACTGGAGATTGGATAAAGAAGACGTGGGTTTTTTATACAATGGAATATTACTCTGCCATAAAAAATGATAAGACTGAGTCATTTATACTCAAATGCATATACCTTCAGGACATCCTCATAAGTAAAATAAATAGGTCACAAATGTGTAAATGTCGTATCTTTTCTTTGGAATGAGAAAATGAAGATGTAAATGAGTATTAGAATATATAGTAGATATTATGAAATAGAAAATATTCAAAAGGAAATGGGGTGTAGGGGTAAGTAATGAGGGAAAAAATGTGATGGTAATACAAAAAGTAAACAAAGCTTATGTATATAGGGAGCAAGGAGCTATAGGGTGGGTAGGGGAATAGTAAAAAAATGAGAATTAAGTCATGTCATGTACTGGTACAAATTCTCAATGTTGAATTCAATTCAATCATGATGTTTATATATAATATAACATTAAAGATTTGAGTTTAAAAAAAAAAAAACTTGGATTAAAGGTTCCATTTGACCCTGCTATTCCCCTGAAAGGAATATACACAAAAGAATTTTTAAAATTATATCATACAGACATACGTGCAACCAGTTTGTGATAGACAAATCTTGGAAACAACCCAATTGCCCGTCAAACTGGATAAAGAAGATGTGAGTTTTTAAATAAAGTGAAGTATTACTCCGCCATAAAGAATGAAATGTTTGGTTTCAGGATTTAGCTCAGTGGTTCCAGTGTCTGCCTCGCAAGCTCAAGGTCCTGAGTTGGTTTCCCAGTACCACATACCACCATGCTGGGTGTGGTGGCCTACTCCTATAATCCTAGCACTCAGGAGGCAGAGGCAGAAGGATTGCCAAGAGTGTGAGGCTAGCCTGGGCTACACAGTGAGTTTAGGGCCAGCCTGAACTACAAAAATATGTGAGACTCTGTCTCAGAAAAAGAAAAGTTTGAGTCATTTATACTCAAATGGACGTATCTTGAGTATATACTCATATGTGAAATAAATAGATCAAAGATATGTAAATACCTTATGTTTTCTCTGGTATGACAATCTAAAGATGTAAATGAGTTCTAGAATGTGTGATAGATATTGTAAAATAGAAAATATTCAAAAGTAAAGG
Source organism: Petromus typicus (assembly GCA_004026965.1). Classification (NCBI taxonomy): domain Eukaryota; kingdom Metazoa; phylum Chordata; class Mammalia; order Rodentia; family Petromuridae; genus Petromus; species Petromus typicus. The sequence continues at coordinate 1,425 of PVIR01023144.1, read as the reverse complement.
GTAGGGGTATGTAATGAGGGAAAAGAAAAAATATGATGTTAAACAAAAAAGAAAGAAAGCATACGTCTGTAGGGGGTGAGGGATTGTAGGGTGGGTAAAGAAATGGGTAAAAATGAGCATTAAATCATGTCATATACTGGTACAAATTCCCAATGTTGAGTGTGGTCATGATGTGTATATAAAATGAACCAATAAAGAATCCAATTTAAAAAAATACTTCTCTGTGAGTCTAAAACTGCTGCTACACTGCCATATCAGCAAATGCTTCCCCAAGTAAGAGACACAAGAACTGAGCAGAGAGTTCAAAGGGAAATCTTGGAACCCAGATTCCTTGGGAAGAGGGTCTACTTAGATCCTGCCAATGAGGCACTTGTGTCAAATGTGAAGCTCAGTCTTAGGACTTTGAATCCACTGACAGCTTAACTGTAAAAGACAGAAGAAGGCATCTATCCATCAAGGAAGCACCCAACCACACTCCTCGTTATGAGGTGATGGTGGGATTTGCCTTCTCCCCATTGCATCAGAGCTGTCCTCAATCTTGATCATCCCCAGGCAGATTCTAAAAACAAGACCTTAGGGCTCTGGAGAGTCATGTAATAAATTTATCTGTGCTTATAGTAATCAGAAATGGATTCTGTTGTATGCATCCACGGTTTGCTTCTAGAAAAATGCCCTATGTTGCTCTCAACTGCACTTGCACTTAGGATTATCCATGTTGATCTCTCCAACCAAATCATCAGCTTTTTCAGGACTAAAGGGTGACTTACATCTTCTGGATACTCCAGAATCTAGAATAGGGACTGACCAACTGACAAACAGAAAACACTCAATAAATGTGAAATTGCTGAATGGGCATGTCTTCAAAATTTACCTTTGCCAATAACAAGTACAGAAGCTCAACACAACACTTAAACACTGAGAAAGAGCAGAACTGATTCAAGAAATCCTCCATTCCTTACTCAACTTTACACAAATGTGGCAATTTCTGTATCCTATAACTGTCTGAAATATTACATTTTTTAAAAAAATAAATCTGAAATGAACAGATATTTTTCAGAGGAAGAAGTAAGAGCAGCTAAGAAGCATATGAAGAAATGCTCAACATCATTAGTCATTCAAGAGATGCAGATGAAAACAACATTGAGATTTCATCTCACTCCACATAGAATGGCTGCCATTTCAGATTCAGCCAACAGCAAATGTTGGTGAGGCTGGGGAGAAGAAGGAACCCTTCTCCACTGTTGGTGGGACTGTAGATTCGTACAACCCCTGTGGAGATCAGTTTGGAGATTCCTCAAAAAGCTAGGATTGATGGTCCCATTTGACCCGGCCATTGCCCTGCTAGGTATATACACACAAGAATTAAAAGACTCATATCACAGTGACATATGTGCACCCATGCTTATAGCAGCCCAATCTGTGACT
>PVIR01023143.1:0-27272 GCA_004026965.1 Petromus typicus | reverse complement strand
AAAAAAATCCAAGTTTGGTGGCACACCCTGAAATCCCAGCACTCTGGTAGGCTGTGTATGTTAGGAGGATCACGAGTTTAAGCTTACTGACTTAGAGAGACCTGGTCTCAAAACCCGGAGTTCTCAGACTCCCCAGGAGAGCGAGCATGTGCAGGAGGAGCTGAGACGCAAGGTGCGGGCGGAAGGGCCAGTCTAGCTTCCTCTGTTCTGTCTTCAGTCCATTTCTGTCAGTGTCTCACCCACCCTCTCAGTCCCTCACACTCGAGGACTTTCCTCAGAACCTTAACGTGAAACTTCGCGTGACTGCTGCTGGTAGATGGAATGGACAGTGGGAGAGCAGCATAAAGACAAGGGACCGGACCTTGGTTTCTGAGCCACAGAAGCCATTTTCTTAGAAAGTAGTTTTGGGAAGGGAGAAGTCGTCAACCAAGCCGAGCTCTTCTTTTGTCCCAATTTGTGAACACAGATTGTCAGTTTCTTTACATCTGCATACATTGTTTGCTTTGGAAAGTATATTTTTTGTAAGGGCAGAGACCTGCAAAGGGTGCCAGGGCTAATTAAAAGTTTAAATAGGCACAGAGATGCGAGTTCAGTGGTTTGGTGACAGATGTTCATGGGTTGTTTTTAAATGCCATTGCAGGGTATTTGTATTCTAAATAGTTTTCTTCCTAGTTTACAGAGTGTTAAAATTTCAGTATATTGACATGTTCTCTGGTTTTTGTCATAAATTGTGATGCATATTTACTAATATTCTCTTGAAAATGTAATTCTACAATTTTTCATTCTTTGGTTGTAAGGTTTAAAATAATCATTTCTTATGTAGATTAATGAAACAAAAGATTCTAGTTACCCACTTTTCTAGAAATATGCATAAAAACCTTAGTTTTTGACTGCGTTTTAAAGTAAAGTACCTGCTATTTTAGGAGAGAGAATTTTTTATTAGAAGTTACAGCTGTGACTTTGCAGCATCATGGAAAAACTTATTTCCTGCAAATTTCAGACTGTCAAAATTTGTGCAATGGTGTTTATTTTATAAGAAACATTTTTCCCGGTTTAAACTCCATTTATGGTACCTCCATCTTTTTATTGTGTCTCCCTTTTCTGCCTTAAAAATGTATTCATGACCTTGTGTTTCTGACCATCAAGGTGTTAATAAAGATTGGGTTTACCTTCCTGCCCTTAATCACAAAACAAACAAATAAAAGCCCCACACAGAACATAAGCAGCAAGTTTGAAAGGCAGAATAACAGACAGCACAGAGCAGTGGCCTTTGAGAAAGTGAAAACAGCAAGCGAGCCAAGCGCGAAGCCTACAATTACAGGAGCTCACTGCTGAGAGGGTCCAGTGGGCAGGCAAGCAGGGCCACCCAGCTGGGGTCCAGCGACCTTCCGTTGAAGACCGAGGAAGGGCAAGATGGCTCCAGTATTTTGCAGAGAGAGAGCTGCGCAGGGAGAGCAGAAGTCTGCAGCCCCCTTTACGGGTTCACACGAGTATTGGGCACTGAACGTGTGCAGAAACTGCTCACAGCCGGGGAGAGAATCACACAGAAGCGTCAGTGGCGGCAAACCTGCCTGTCTTCCAGGGTCGAGGACAGCCTGCGCCCTCCCCCTGCAGACAAGCTCCTGCGTCGGGGAGGAGGGCGTGAAGGAGCTGCCTCGCGGTGGGCGGACGCCCAGACTGAAGGCTGCTCTCGTCCTCCCCTCAAGCGGCCCCCAGAAGGGTCGGACTCTTTCCGGGTAGTAACTTAACTGCACCCCCGGGTAAAGCTCAATATTTACAAAAATATCTAACAGTCACCGAGATAAAATTTACATTTGGCTTCTAGTCAAAAATTACCAGTCTTGCAAAGACTCAGGAAAATAGAACTCTGGAAGAAAATCAATGAATAGGAACTGACTCAAAAATGACACAGTGATAAAATTAGTAGGCAAGACACGTTGAAACGATTCGTACAACTATATTTCACACAACCAAGATAATAGAGCAAAGATTGAGAGTGTTAAAGACAGGTGTGTGTGGAAGACGGCCTCCGAATTGAACATAGAGATGAGATCTAACGTGTGAGATAAAGAATACTGTGTACCGCGTGGGATTAGCAGCACATTAGACAGTACAGGAGAAAAGCTGAGAAGACCTGAATCCACAGCAACTGGAACTATCCGGAGTAAACTAAGGAAGAAAGACTTGGAAAAAATGGGTAGGGTTCCAGCGAGCTCCGGGAAGATGGTGTGTGTGTGTGTGCGCGTGTGCGCGCGCTTTTTACATACAATGTCATCCACAGATGATAGAGCACAGCTTTCTAAATCTGATCGAGAACATCTTCATATGTACACGGTGTAGGAGATCTGAATAGTGCTGTCAACCAGCTGAACTTACAAAATAGACCAAATGCACGTATATACGTATACAAATACACATACGTACATATTTCAGTTGCACACAGGGCATTTATTAAAATAGACCACATTTTGTTCATAAAACAAAGTCAATTAGTTTAAAGTGACCTGAATCATAAATTATGTCCTCCAATGAGAAATAATTAAAAATTAGAGACAGAAAGATACCTGGGAAAATCCTAAATACAGTTGGACCTTGGTTTTTGAGCATAATTCATTCCTGAAACAATCCAAAACACTGGCATGTCAAAGTGAATTTCCCCATAAGAAATAATGAAAACTCAGATGATTTATTACACAACCCTGGAATTTTCATATAAAAATGATTACAATATTGTAATGCAATATGAAATAATAAAGAAATACACTCACCTTTGAAAAGCTTGTGGAGCGAGGCATAGTGGCCTGTAATCCCAGCACTCATGAGGCTGAGGCAGGCAGATCACTGAGTTCAAAGCCAACATGGGCTCCACAGTGGGTTCAGGCTGGTATGAGGGGACAAAAGAGTGGAAGGTTATTATATAGGATGACTTTTTTTGTCGTGTTTTTTTTTTGAGACATGGTCTTGCTTTGTAGTTCAGGCAGGTCCTGAACTCCACCTCAAACTCAGCAATCCTCCTGCCTTTGCCTCCCGAGTGCTGGGATTACAGGCATGAGCCACAGTGAGCCTGGCACTGTGGTATGTGGTGCTGATTGCTGCTGGGCGTGATTCTGCATGCCCGGCATTGTTGTACATTGTTGTATATGGTTCTCTGGGATCGAACCCCGGCCCTTGCACTTGCAAGACAGGTGCTGGAACCACTGAGCTAAATTCCCAGCCAAAGGATGCCTTTCACTATCACTACTGGTATCAGTGCTACCTCTTGGCTCAATGGAATCTTTTGTGTAGTTTTAACAGGTAATCTATCCAGTGACATTTGCTTTTGCTTCTTTTTGAAGGTTTCATAGAAATGTGACATTGTATTGTGATTAACAGATCCATTGTTCACATTACTAGAGCCTTATCTGGGTGGTGTTTTTTTGCAAAATTTTGCCTTTTCTCACAGTTTACACATTTCCATAATCTCATGAGAGTGAAGCATTCTCCACCTCTTTCTCCTCTCCTCTGCATATGAGATCTCCTCTGATCACTCACAGCCCAGTGATGTGGAGGAGCCCTTGGCTCGGTTGTGAAATGTGATGTCTGGTATCATATACTATTCATTGCAAGACATTGCTTGTTTATCAAGTTAAAATTTTTTAGAAATGTTTGCTTATCTTATAGAATACTCACAGAAGTTACTTGCAGTCCAAGGTTTTACTATATTTAGAAACAAGATCTCTAAGAAACCTATAGGTTGAAGAAAAAATAAATATGAATTTATATTTTGTACTGGGTGAAAATCACATAGAATTTGTAGGATATAGTTAATGCCATGCTCAAAGGAAAATTCATAGCATAAATGGCTGCGTTGGAGAAGTGAAGTCGTCAGTGTCCTTAGCTTCTGTTGTAAGAAACTCAGAAGGCTGAGGCAGGATTATAAGCTGAAGGCCAACCTAAGCAATTTAATAGGAACTTGGCCTGAAATAAAAGAGGCTGGGGGTATAGCTGAGTGGAAGAATGCTCCTGGACCCAATCCCCTGTAGGGGGAGGGGCTAGAAAAATAAGAAAAAATGAAACTCAGAGTATACAGAAGAAACGGGTTAAAGAGAAAAGCCTAAGTCAGTGAGCTAGAAAGCGGGAAAATAGTAATGAAGAAATAACTGGTGGGCCAGGGATTTAGCTCAGTGGCAACATGCCTGCCTCACAAAGCCCTGAGTTTGATCCCTGGTACCAAGAAAAGGAAAAAAAAAAATAACTGGTTCTTTGAGTTGAGTGATAAAATGATGAGGGTCTAGATCAAGGTGACTGATCAGAAAAAACACAAATTATTAATATCAGGAGTGAAATAGATAACAAAGTTACAGATCATATAAGTAATATAATAATCATATACATCAGGCACCTTTATAAAAGGAACATATTCTTTAAGAGACATAAAATATCAGAGCTTAGTGGCAGAAATGGATAACCTGAAAAAGTGTGTTATTTATTAAAGGAAATTTAAATTCACATAAAGAATACCATAGGCCGAAACAGCCCCGCTTTTAGGAAGTCGTAACATCAGTTTTATTCAAGCTCTTCCATAGATTGTTGAGGAAGGAACACTTCCTACCTCATTCTGTGACACTGCCATTACACTCATGCCCAAACCAGACAGTTCCATTGCAAGGAAAGAAATTTATAGGCCAATATCCGTTATGAACAAAGTTGTAAAAGCAGATTGAATCCAACAACATTTAAAAACAGTTGAAACACGATAACCAAATGGTTTTTGTGCCAGGTTACAAGATTGGTTTAACATTTGAAAGCCATGTTACAAGGTGCATTAAAAAGGAAGCGCGACATTGTGAAATACAGCACGCCTTGCTAATGAAATCTCAGCAAACTGGAAGAAGATGGGAACCTCCCCAGTCCGATAAGGAGCATCTGTGAGGAACGGCCGAATAGTTACTGTGGAAAGACCACATGTCTTCCCTATAAAATCAGGAGCAAGCTGTAACCATTTCTAGTAGCAGCATGCCGGAATTTCTAGCCAGTGCAATACGATAAGAAAAAAAAATTTAAATCTAAAGTGGCAAAGAAGAAATAAAGCTATTTATTAACATAATGTGGTTGTCCTTGATTTCTACAGAAATTCTATTTATTCACTAAAAATAATTCTAAATGTGTTAGAATTGGAATTCCATGTTAGTCTAAACCCTTGAAATTTACTTATGGAGAAACCGAACTCAGGCCAGAGATTCCAGAGCTAATTACTAATGAATCTGAGTTTGTGGACTCTGGCACACTGATGGCAGGGATTAAGATGGCCTAGTTAGCTCAGTAGTTCTGGCGCCTGTCTTGCAAGTGCAGGACCTGGGTTCGATCCCCCGGTAACCACGTACAATACTGGGCGTGGAGACTCATGCCCAGCAGCAACCAGTACCACATACCACAGTGCTGGGCGTGGTGGCTCACGCCTGTAATCCCAGCACTCGGGAGGCAGAGGCAGGAGGATTGCTGTGATGTGAGTTGGAGGCTGAGCTCAGGGCCAGCCTGAACCACAAAGTGAGACCCTGTCTCAAAAAACCTAAAAAAAAAAAAAAAAAAAAAAAAAGATGGCCTAGATTGCTCTTGTAATGTAAGGATTGGTTCACAAGCTAAAAATGCTTTTTTTTTTTTTCCTGATGTGCTCACATCTCAAATTTCAGAGATATACAAACTACAAATAAATGTTACACATGACATTTTGCTTAATTCTCTTTAAAAGTACAATAAACTTATTCTTTGAGATAATTCAAAATTTTTTGTTAATATATTTTAAATATGTCATAAGGAAATCACTATTCAGTACCTTTAACTCTCTTTTTGTTATTAAATGCTGTATTTTTTTTTTTTTCTTTTGGGGAAATACTGGGAATCAAACCCAGGCATGCTCTACCAAAGATCTACAACCTAGCCCGTTTTTTATTTTGGGAAAAGTCTCTTTAAATTGCCTAAGCTAGAGTCAGACTTGCAGTCCTGCCTCAGCCTCCTAAGTAGCTGAGATTGCAAGTGTGTGCACTGCACCCAAGGCAAAATACTGTTGTACAGTTTTCTTCTTTTTTAGTTAATTTATATTTTTGGTTGCTTTTTTTTGAGACAGCGTCTCACTTTGTAGTTCAGCCTGGCCCTGAGCTCAGCCTCCAACTCAATCACAGCAACCCTCCTGCCTCTGCCTCCCAAGTGTTGGGATTACAGGCGTGAGCCACCATGCCGGGCATTGTAGTATGCAGTTACCAGGGATCCAGCTCAGGACGTTGTGCTTGCAAGGCAGTCTGTGGAACCGCTGAGCCAAATCCCCAGCCCTACTTTTGGTTTTTTGAAACAGAGTCTCACTTTGTAGTTGAGGCAGGCTCTGAACAGTCAGGTGTGCACCACCACACGTGGCTTTCTTCTTAGTCTGTAGTGGAGTTTGTGACGCGTGCAGGAAAGCCAGGTTTTAAAATCTGCTAAACTTATATATAGTATTGTAGTGAGACAATACTATATTGCAAGAGGATGCAGTGTTACACAAAACTCAGAGCCCAGGTTTCTTCTCTTGCACCCTGAGTTTGAACCCTGTGTTCCTCCAGTTGTTAATTAATGTAGACTCAGGGATTGGCAGTGATGTGTGCTCCTCTGCTCCTTAATACTCATGTTTAGTTAATTAATAAGAGAGATCCACTGTGTATTACATATGCACAGAAATATAATGTTCTTCAGAAATTTTACTATGACTGAATTTTCTTAATTATGATTTCTGATTAGAACTAAATACTATTTTTACTTTTATGGCAGACATAGACACAGTATAGTCTCCTAGATTAGATTTTTCAGATTAAATTTAGAGAAGTAATATAGTCAATTTGTAATAGTATTTCAGCAACAAAGGGTTTTACTTGAAGAATAGAGAAGTGCAGTATCTCAGGTATTTTCTAAATTGACTCGGATCTTTTTAATCAGTCACAGCAATATTTTTTGGTGTCCTTAATGATGGTGTTTGGTGTTTTTCTCTGTTCCTGTTTTGTAGGATGAGATTGAACCCAGGGCTTTTGGACCTAACTATATCCCTAGCCTTTAAAACATTTTTATTTCAAGAGAGGTTCTTGTTCAGTCGCCAGCAGGGCTGACGCTTGCAGCCCTGCTGTTTCAGCCTCCTGTTTCTTCTGCCACCACGCTGGTTCTTGTTTGAGTTTTTAAAATTGTCAGTGCTGCTGCCAAAATAATGTAATCAGAAGTGAGCCCTGGATACTAAAATTTGAGAGTCAGCGTTTTATCTATACAGTTGTTCTTGCAGTCATACTTTTATCTGAACTGCCATCACATGACAGTGTGATGACTCCCCCGTGTGCAGCTGCCACCCACACCTCCCTCCCGAGCTCAGGCCTCGGCCCCGGCTCCTCCCGTGTGTCCCACAGGCACGCCCTGCCCGACGTGCCCCGGCCACAGCTCTTTTGAAGACAATCCAAAATGTTGAGTTAAATTGAAAAGAAAGAATAAAAGTCCTGGTAAGTGGACTCTTGAAGTGTTTGATCTTTTTTTCCTAAATTTGACAATGTTATGAAAGTGAAATAACAAGATAAAACTTTAATTACGAGAATAAAATTATTAAGTAAAAATGTCTTTCTTATCCCAGTGCCTCCCAAATCTTACTCTCCAGGGTAACACTTTTAGCAGTAGTGATCTGTTTGGTGAGTATCTTTGGAAACTTCCTGTGTTACATATAAATGAACGTATATGCACACGCCTACTTCCCTCCTAAAACTTGGATCGTATCACCAGTTGTCCTGCAGCTCTCATGTACTTCATCATATATCTGGGACATCTTTCTCTTCTTTCATGTTTTACAAGGTTGTTTACCTGGAATGACTAAGACCTCACCTGTTACATACTAATGACAGTTTCAGTTTGATTGTCTTTGGACTAGAAGAGAAAACAGTTATGAACAAGACCTTCTGGCATAACATATGTAATATTTGCATAACCATAATCTAATTCTCTAAAATGATTATAACCACTGAAATCTACAACAACTGGGAATCTTGGTTTCTGAAAATTATATTATATCATGTTGTTTATATCCAATGTAATACATAATTTTGACATCATCAGTTGATGCTCCACAGAACCCAATCATCACTTGGCTTCAAGCATTATAAATGTATTTCACATATCACAATAGTATTCTAAATTTGTAATGGAGGAACACTTAAAGACTCCTTTCCCAGGTCAGTTGTTTGGATGTTTTTAGGGTTTAGACTCTTAGATAAATAATTCTTCACTGTATAGATTTATCTCACCCTTTTCTAAGGTTGTATAATATTTTTAAGTATGCATTTGCCCAATTTTATTCAAACATTTCCCTGACCATCCTTTCCACGAAAACCTCTGAAATACCTTGATTTATGCATGCAATTAATGCAGCTGTGCCTTAATCAAATCTACCTTGGTGCTCTTCTCTTTCTTGAGCCACTACTTCTCCGTCTCTCCTGTTCTCTTTCCTGTGCATTTAGTCATGTTGGGTTCTAGCTCTTTCCCATAAGCCTTAGCTCTGCATCCTTCCTTTACCCAAAGCCTTTTTCCCCCCTTTTTTTTGAGGGGGGGGGGACTTTGTAAGCCTAGTGCAAGTATCAGACATCTCACCTGCCACTTTCTGCTTAACTTTTATGCTGCCTTTTATTTCCAGTTCTTAACTTCTCAGCCTTTACCATTGCCACTGGGAAAATTTCTAGGGAACTACACAAAATCAAAAAAAATTTAGCCCATTACTTTATTCTAAGTAGTATCCTCATAAAGATTTGAGAGAAAATTTCACCCACAAAATTTAAAGTGCTAAGAAATGTGAATGACTGAATAATAAGTATGTAGAAGTAAAATAATTATTACAAAAATTTTAATCCCTTGGACGTATTAAGTGAAATATTGAACTTTGCTAGATCAAATGACCTAAAAACTCCACTCTAGGGAATCTATGTAGAGCAGAAGAAAAGATGAAAACTGGAGCAAGGCCAGTGACCCTGAAGAGTAAAGATTGTGTCTCCCTGTGGGAGAGTGACGGAAAGAACGCTGTGCCTGCTGGAGGAAAAAACTTCCTCTCGCCTCGGCCTTCTGAGTCTCAGGAGCCGCGTGCCTGCCCCTCTGTTCCCGGCTTGCTTTATTTAAATACTACCTTAGTGATTTAAAAACAATAATTTATCTAACTAGTCAGAGGTGATAAATGTGGTCTTTGCTGTCTTCAGCAACTACTTGCCGTGGTAAGAAAAGTGAGTTTGCCAAAGCATTGTGTGCTTTTAAGAGCTAAACACTTCGCAGCTTCGAGGGGGCGCATCGCTCAGGACTCTTTCCTCACCTGTCTTCCCTTCCGGCTGTCTCCGCGCCTTTGGCTCGTGGAGAGCTGGTGCTGTAATCACTGCACAGGCCCCATTTTTACAAGTGGAAAATATTGTACACTGGCAGTGTGAGAGGAAGAAAGGAGGGTTAAAGAGAGGAGTAGGGCAGAGAAGTCTGGCTAATGTTCTCTTTCGTCTGGCCTTGGATTTGTTTCTTTTTTAAATTCTGATAAATACACATAATATCTATTATTTTAACTATTTTAAATGTATGATTCATTGGCATAAAGTACATTCACAGTGTTGTATAACCATCACCACTATTTCCAAAACTCTTTCATCAAACAGAAACTCTGGACCCATTGAACAACCCCCCACCCCCTCCTCCTTGCTGCTCTGGTAACCTGTATTCTATTTTCTGACTCTAAAACTATTCCAGGTCTCCAATACAAGTAGGGTCATATAATATTTACCTTTTTGTGTCTGGCTTATTTCACATTAAGGATAACGGGGTTGTTTTGTTTTCTTTTGTTTCTGACGGTACAGGGGATCAAACTCATGCACTTGCGCTTGTGGTTAGACAGTGGTGCCCCTGAGCCAAATCCCTGGCCCAAGGATAACTAATGTTTTTTAAGGTTTACCCATGTTGTAGCTTGTATCAGAATTTTCCCCCTTTTTGTGGCTTAATAATGTTCATTATGTGAAATATATTCCTACATATATACCGTATTTTGTTTACCCATTCGTCTGATGGTGGACACTTGGATTGCTCCCACCTTTTGGCCATTGTGAATAATGCTGCTGTGACCAGAGGGTGCGAGTATCTGTCCAGCGCCTGCTCTCAGTTCTCTTGGGTATATACGGTGCATATCCTCCCAGAAGTGGAGCAGGTGGATCTTGTGGTAGTTCTGTGTTTAACCTTTTGAAGAACCACCGCACTGTTTTCCATGGAGAGTGTACTGTTTTACATTCCCATCAGGAGCACACAAGGATTTTTCTTTTCTGCATTCTTACCAAATGTTTTATCCACCACCACCACCATTCTTTTTTTAAGGAAGAAAGATTTAATTGGCTCACAATTTATTTTATTTTTATTTTTAATTTTTTTTTTTACTCAATTTGTAAAGGTTCAGTCCATGGGTGGGGGGCTCCAGGTCAGGGTGGCATCACAGAGGAGAAACAGCCCATGGCAGGCAGAAGGCAGCAAAGCAGTAGGATAGCAGCTACAAGCGACCTCTTCTCCCTTTGTAATGGCATCTAACAGGTAAGAAGTGGCTTTGCCTTGTGCTTTCTTTTGTATTTCCTGATGATGGTGAGCCTTTGGTTGTTTGCTTGTTGGCTACATGTGTAAGGGCTCATGCTTTCACTTAAAAATAATGTGATGACTGTGTAGAGTATTATTCTCTATCTTCCTGACCCCAGCCCAGGGTGGAGGAAGGAGACTTCCCAGGGGGAAAGTACTTGGATAAATGTAGACAGTACCACTTGAGTTAATTCCTGGCCTTTTATCTCTTTTTCATATGTATGTCTTATCTACAAATAACTTAACTATTCCTGATTCACCTGTGTTACTAGGTAGAGTATCTGAGAGAAGCCTATGGTTGACATGTAAATGGCTTTCCAGTTCAGTTTTAGAGAACTTTTCAAAATTAATATTTACTTGGGCTGGGGATTTAGTTCAGTGGTTCCAGTATCTGCCTGGCAAGCGCAAGGTCCTGAGTTCAATCTCTGGTACCACACACCACAGTGCTGGGCAGGATGGCTCACACCTGTAATCCCAGCACTCGGGAAGCAGAGGCAGGAGGATTGCTGTGAATTCGAGGCTCACCCGGGCTACATGAGTTCAGGGCCAGCCTGAACTACAAAGTGAGACCCTGTCTCAAAAAAAAAAAAAAGAAGATTCACGTACATTGCATTTCATTAAGAAGCCTAGATAGACATCTTCCCTAGATCTTGTTTTTCTTTAGTATTCTGTTTTTCTTTAGTATTCTAGTTAGAGGAAGCTAACGACGTCCATAGTGCTTAGAAAGAACACTGATAGCATTGTCCGTGCTCTGACCAGTGCTATATTCCTCTTTCTTCTTTTTGCAGTTCTGTGACTCAAACTCCAGCCCCTGTGCTTCCAATGTAGGCATGGTACCACTTGAGCTAACTCTGTGGTCCTTTCTGCATTTCCTTATTCTTATTTTCCTCCTCTGTTAGACATAGCACGACCTGGTGCAGGACATCTATATTTTAACAAGGGAACAATCCAGTAACTCTATGAGGAAACAATGGGCTAGGCTTTTACTTCCCAGGAGAGGGAATCTAATAATTTAGTTATGTCCCTGAAGTTTCAGCAAACTGTTGGTGAAACCCCGAGGATACTCATTTCTCTGTGACGTCTCAGGTGTTTACTGACCAGCGCTTTGGAGAGTGACTGCTTAGCTGGCGTGTCTGCAACAGAATGAACTGTGTTCCCTTTCCTCTGTGCTGGGTAGCAGTCTTCCTGCCCAGGACAGGGCAGCCCAGTGAGCTTTGTCATAGCTTGACATCCATACCTACATAGTGATTTTAAATCTGTGAAAACCTAGAATGGAGGGGAAAAGAAAGATCTCATAAAAGCAGTGAAACTTTCTTAGTTCATCTGAAATTTTTAAAGAATTGTCTATTTTACTGTCTTTTTATATAATGCTCAATAAAGTAAAAAGTTTTTGTATTATTAAAAAAAAAAAAACAACCCTGTAGTCCGGCACTCAGGATGCTGGGCAGGAGGATCGCCACAAGGTCAAGGCCAGCCTGGGCTACATAGTGAGATGCTATCAATAAGCCAAAAAATAAAAATCTGCAGGGACCAGGGAGTTAGCTCAGTGGTTCCGGCGCCTGTCTTGCAAGCGCAAGGGCCTGGGTTCGATTCCCTGGTAACCACATACCATACTGGGCGTGGAGACTCACGCCCAGCAGCAACCAGCACCACATACCACAGTGCCGGGCGTGGTGGCTCACGCCTGTAATCCCAGCACTCGGGAGGCAGAGGCAGGAGGATTGTGATGTGAGTTTGAGGCTGAGCTCAGGGCCAGCCTGAACCACAAAGCGAGACTCTGTCTCAAAAAACCTAAAAAAAAATAAAAAATAAAAAAATAAAAACCTGCATTCCTAATGACCTCAATATAATTAAGAGGAAGTATGTTGAAAATTCAGTTTTTTAATTCTCAGATTTGCCTTTGAAAGCTCAGAAAAATGTATTTTCTTCTTGTTTTTACTATTATTCAGAGCACTTTCCTTCATACCAGCCAAGGAGTACTGACGAGTCACCCTAGCAGATCACGGGAATCCCTTGAAAAGTCGGCATGGAAGGTGCAGAGTGGGTTCCTTTGTCAAATGGAATTCACAAAGCCTGATCAACTGACACAAGGTCCCTCTTACTTGAACTGAAGTCATCGTGTGCAGAGCGGCACATTTAGAACTAAAAGTTTGACAGTTTTTCATGTAGAAATTTCTCTGAACTCCAAATGGTGACCATTCAAAGGAAAGCTGTGCTTTCATAATTTAGAAATAAGTGGCAAAGCACAACTCTTACGTTGTTGATCAGTTAAGAAATTTAAACAAAAATGCTAAAAAGAAATGGCAAACATAATGATGCCTCACTCTTAAATACTTCAGCATGTGTCCCTCAAAAAGAAGAAGAATATGCAATGTAAAAATCACACTACTATTAGGACACTCTAAGAAGTTACCGTCATATAGCAATAAGAAGAGATCCATAGTCTGTTTTTCTGACTTTCCCAATTCGACCCACAGTATTGTTTTATCACATTTTGTCTCCCTGATCTTGGATCCAGCCGGGAGTTACCCATTACATTTGACTCCTTTAATATAGAATAAACACTGTCTCCCCTCCTCTTGATCTTTCATGGTGACATTTTTGGGAGAGTTTAGACCAGTTGTCTCCTAGAATGCTCCATAATCAAATATTCTTTTTTGTTGTTATCTCTTATTGTTTGTTGGGTTTTGGTTTTGTTTTGTTTTGTTTTTTTTTTAGTTTTTTTGAGACAAAGTCTTGACATGTAGTTCAGGTTGGTCCTGAACTCAGTCTCAAACTCAGTAATCCTGCCTCTGGGATTACAGGTCTGAGCCATCACGCCCGGCACTGTGGTATGTGGTACTGATTGCTGGTGGGCATGAGCCACCACGCCCAGCATTGTTGTATGTAGTTAGCGGGGATCAAACCGGGGCGGGAGAACCACTAAGCTAAATCTCCAGCCCTGTTTGTTGTTGTTTGTGAGCCAGAGTCTTGCTATGTAGTACAGGCTGGTTTTAAAACTTCACAACCCAGGCTTGCCCCAAACTCATGGCAATCCTCCTGCCTCAGCCTTCTGAGTGCTGGGATTATAGTCATGTGCCCCCACACCCAGCTTTTTCCTCTTCATTAGTTTCCAGTGAACTGTTTTTGATCGGAATATACCACACAGGCAATACGTATTTCCTACTGTGTCAAGTCCAGAGGCACAGTAGTACAAGTTCATCTCATTGTTGGTGCTGAAGTTTGGTCATGATGACTTGTTAAGCGGCTGCTTGCTGCACTGGGCAGGTCTGTCTGTCCCTTTTTTTCTCCATTCCTCCCTCCTTTTTAAAGACTTTCCTTGAGTTGATCCATTCTCCTTTTTAGCTAGATCTTATTCAGGCTACCCTGGAGCATGCAACACCCCAGCCTAAGCCTCTAGGCCCAGCCTCTTTTTTCATTCTTTTTAATGTTATAATCTGTAGGGTGGTATTTTGAGAAGGTGTGGCTATCTTTTTTTTTTTCCCCCATAAACTTTCACCTGATAACTTTAACTTGCTCATTGCTTTGAATTTCTCTAGGGGTCTTCTGATGGATGTCAGTGTATCTGTGAAGCCCCAGGAAATGTTTTTGTGTGGATGCACTGTCCATGGCCCTCAAGTGTTGACAAGATTGTTTTTCTCTGTTGTTGAGGTGCCTTCTACAAATTTCAGGGCATCAGAAAAATGTGTTGTAAATGTAGGTTTTAGGAGCTAACAGCCAGTCCTGTTCATTGAATTTTCCTGATCACCTAGCCCCATGCTGTGAGAGCCAGGGGCTTACTTTTTGTTTGAGAACGATTTGTTCTGGCCTTTCACTTATCTTGAGCCAAACATTTGGATCTTTTATGTTTGGTATAAACTGTCCTAGAAAATCAACCAGAGAGGGTTAGCCCCTGGATTTTGGTATTCTCTTTGAAGATTCATGGGCCCAAGAAATTTGATTTGTGTCTTTGTTGACACTGAAGTAAACTTAAAATAGTAGAGCGTATGTTTTAGTGGTCTTAATTGTTAGTTGTATCTGTAAGAATTTTCAGAAGTGCAAACTAGCTGTTTTGGACTGTGTAAACAGAGGGCCGAGGTGTTAACTGGAGGGACCTTTAATCCATTATTAGCCTCATCTGAAATACTGTTAGAAGCTGCTGCTTGACCTTTCTTGCTCAACCAGGGGAGCAGCATGGAAGTAATCGTGGGAGCGGCCAGGTGTATTGTGTAGCCTACCGATGAGCCTGTTGGAAACATCTGTTTGCTTTGCATGAAAAAAATGCCCCTGGGGTGGCTGACAATATGAGCTACTGTTTCAGTCGTATAATATAAAAATATATATAGTAATCCAGATGACCTTGTGACAAGTAGATATTTTTATTATCATTACACAGGTAGGAAAACAGGACTCGAGTTAAAGTAGCCAGCAGCAGACTGTGAGGAACAGAGGGAGACTCTTACTGTTTCTGACGTACCATGCTGAAAGGTGGAGGCGGTCCAGGGAATCTGAATATAAAAGCACGGCCCTTGCTCTCCAGGGCCTTTAAATCCATTGGGCCTGTCTTCAATAAATAGATTATGGACAGCAGATTGAGAGAAGAGGGGAAGAGTGAAGAAGGGTAGAAAAGGCTAATGAGGCACACGTGCAGGGTTGGGAGGACGAGGATAGCGCACGAGGGGAGGAGCACAGGAGGGTCGCCGGGTGTGGCTGGGGCGACTTGGGCCGAGGTGGAGGAGGAGGTGGTCTGGTCTGGCTGGAGAGGCCAGACCAACGCAGGTTAGGGCCGGAGCGGACCTGGAGCACTTGAGCACCGCGGGGAAGAACCTGTTCTGACGGAGATGAAAATCGTGATCCCACAGAGACTCATGGGCACTGTCAGAGGCTTAATTTTAAAGGTACAAATCTCGTCACGTATTGTATGTTACTGCTGCCTCTGTGCCGCCGCCGACATCGTATTGTATCTATTTTACAAATGAGAAACTATTACGTGCCGAACATCAGCGGCTGGAGCTTGGATTCAGACTAGGTCTGTCACTCTAGAGCCTGTGCTGTTTTCTGCTGTAGTGTCACTTCTTTTAACAGGTCACCTGATAAATTCTTAATTTTCTGCCAAGAATATGGTGGTTGGAAAAGAATATTGTTAAAGTTTTGAGGGGATTTCTATCCTATGTCTAATCACGTTAAGGGATATAATCACTACCAAAGCTAACTTACATTACACTAATTTGGGACCAGAGCTAGGTGAGGATTGAGGAACCAAATGGTGTTTTATTTACACGCTTATGACATCAATGCATGGTCACAAATGCTTTTTTCCTTTTCAGTGTCTAACCTGTGTCGGCCCTGTACGAATCTTAGGTGGGGCAAAGCTCAGCCCCAAGGGTATCCAGTATGTGTAAAGTGGTAATAGTGCCCCCGCTGATATCTGCTCTTCCTGGCAGGTCCCCTGCTTTCGGAAGACAATGACCACTGATGAAGGTGCCGGGAACAGTGGGGAGAGCCCAGCAGCCACCGTCGCTGGACACGGAGAGGATGTCACCCCCCAGAGAGACAGGGGGGTGCTAAAGGTGAGGCCATGGACGTGAGTGACCCACATGGGGATCTGCTGCCTGAGGACTATTTATAAAACTTGTGTGTGTGGCACTGGGTGGGCAATATTTCTTAAGGCCTAATAAGTGCCAGGTACTATAGCTAGATTCTTAATTTTTCTTAACTGTGAGGTTTGGGGCCTGGTAAACTAGCTAGCCCTGATACCATACGTCTTAGTAGGTGCGGATCCTGGGGTTCAGGTCCAAGTTATATTGGCTCCAAAAGCCTGTATCACCCTAGTCTGAGTGTACAAATGAGCCACTAACTTGACAGGTCATTTAAAAAATATATTAAAGCTAGTTAATGATAATTTTAAAGGCTTTTTAGAGGGTAGAGAGTTAAACTAAAGTTCAAAAGGATTTTTTTGAACATACAGTGTTCCTGTGCACAATGAGAATGGGTCATTATCACATATCTTATTTTACCTTCGAGTTTGTTTTCCTACTTATTAAAGCTGACACTTTGGGGGAGGTTATTTTGAGACAGGGTATCGCTGTGTAGTTCAGGGTGGCCTTGAACTCACCATATAGGCCCGGCTGAGCCCAAACTCATGACGATTCTTCAATTCGGCCTCCTGAGTGCTGGTATTACAGGACCTCACCACCATGCCCAGTAAACCAACATTTTTTCCCCCACTGTATAGTTCATCATTTTCACCTATTTATATCTGTCTCTCAGTGGTATTGTAAGACAAAAAGAACGCCTTTTGATTCTTCCATTTCATAAGTTAATACTGTAGTTATTTCTCCTACACCAGTATTACAGGCACAAATTTTGTAGAGTTGTTTTTTTCTTTTTGTTTTTGGTACTGAGGATCGAACTCAAAACCTTGCAACCTCACCAAGCAGGTGTGACACCACTGAGCTACATTCCAGCCCTTGTTTTGTTTTTTAAAAGAGCATCTTACACATTCTGAGTATTACTGCTAGTTCTGGTGCCTTTTGAATTTGTTTTGTCTAATCTTGCTTATGTGAAAGTGTTTGTTCTGTGTCTGAGTCTCATTGAATATCTGTGTATTTCTGTTAGCTTGCTACATGCCAAGCCAAATTTGGGGGCTGGCGGCTGTAGAATGAGGGCCTTATACTATAGATTTATATATATATCATGCTGTCTTCTTCCAGGGGGTTTTCTGATACTTATCCATTCCAGACTCCAGGATGCTTCTGGAAACAGTGGGTTCTGTAGCTGTCCTCAGCCTAACCTACATCGTCCTAGCAGAAGGCCCTATTCAATGATAAGGTCAAGGGCAAGGTCTCTCCCTCACTTTCCTCAGACCCTGGGTCTTACTGTGTTTTCTTTTGCTATAGCAGAGCCCTTGAGTCTGGGTGACCTATGATGACCAGAGATTTATTTGGCCATAGTTCTGGAGTCTAGGAAGTCCACCTGCATCATCTTTGCTTCTAGCAGGGCCTTAGTTCACAGTAGGAGGGAGAAGTGCAGGTGGGCGAAACACAAAGGCTAGAGAAGCTAACAGCAGCTTGCTGTGACCCATCCGTCCCCTGAGCCTGAGCACAGGGGAGGCGTGTTAACCCCACCACCCACCTGACTGCTTCTGAAGGCCCTGCTTCTCAACTTGGCTGCAGCTGAGAGACTTCAGCGAGGATAAAGCAAATCCAAAACACCCCTCTGTGTGTTGCTGTAGGGAATACATCTAACAGCAAATGTTTTGGACTTATAAGGAACTTGTGAGATTAGAAGCCTTTTATTTGAAGTGTTTGTTAGTGTCTAGAGCCTCAGTTTCACTTTTGGGCTTCTGGTTGAGATTTTATTAAAAGTAGGCCTGGTTAGCCCTTGGGAGGTTGAGGCAGGAGGTTTGCCACAAGTTCAAGTTTATCCTGGACTACATAGTAAGTTCAAGGCCAGCCCAGACTACATAGTGAGATTGTCTCAATCAATCAACCAAAAATAGACCTACTAATTATATGATCCAAGGCAATGGTGGCGAATGTATGGTTCATGTGCCACCATAGCTTTATATCATTGGAAAACTTTAAAAGATTTGCCCTCACTAAGGGGATTTAGTTAACTTCTCTATGATTGTTCACGTCTATGAAGTTTAGAAAAATACGGCCAATACAGGAGAAGGTGAAGCACTTACTACGGTGTCTGTCCTCTAGTAATCTCTCTTACTGTTATACCCTAAAAGAAAAAAACGAAAAGACCAAGGCAGGTTTAGAAAGGCAGTGACTCTCTGGGTTTCTGGGTTTCTAATGAGTTGAGACTAGATTCTGCCTTTAAATCAGCTCCAGACTCGGGCACGTGTCCATCCTGTGGGGACACCTGCGTGCCGCCTGCTGCTATGCCGTTCATCCTGTACCCTCGGCTGTTTGCAGGCTGCTAAGTGCAGGCTGTTGCCGATGACCAAGCAGAGGGCTCCCAAATGCATTGCACGTCCGTGACCACGAGCACTTTTAGAATGTCATGTGGTTCCTCTTAGATTAATGTTTTCTGAAACTTTCTTTTTCTTTTGAAGTCCAAGAAGGACAACAACGTTCCTTTTCCTTTAAAGAATGTCTGGGCTTTTGAGCTAAGAAAGTTGTGGAATCTGAAGTTCACGGTGTTTATATGGTGTTTATGTAGGGCGGGATGGGGTGGGAAAGGAAGCACATCTTGGGAGAAGAATTTAAAAGCAAATAATTGGGCTGAGGATTTAACTCAGTGATGCCACACCTGCCTGGCAAGCACAAGTTCCCTGAGTTCGATCTCTGGTACCAAATAAATAAATAAAAGGAAATAATTGAGCTCCATAAATAAAAACTCAAGCCCTCCCCCTAAAATGGTGTTAATTAGATGTTCATTATTACCCTCTGTTATCTATTAAAAATGATTGATCTGGTCTAGCAGATTGACAATAAATTGCACCACCACATGCCTGGATTTGATTTTCTTTTCCAAGAACTGACCAACTGCATTAGCAGCTTGCTGTGCCAAGAACAAAATAAATACTGTATACTGGATTTATGATAGCTAAATATTTTTCAGCTTGGACTTTTTTTTGGCACTTCCTTTACTAGAAAACACGTTATTCAGTATCCTATCAAACCGTGCAGTGATACTGATGTATTTTGCAGACCGAATATTTTTCAAATTGCAAGTGTAACCTGTTTTACGAGGATATTGGGCTTTCTTAAATTAAACCAAACTGGCAGGATGTAGACATAAGCTAATGTTATTAGAAAGGAGGGAAGTAAATAAAATTGTACTCTTGAAAGCTAGCTTGACTTCTTGGTTATTTTCGCGGGTCCAGCAGTATTTTGGCTTAGTTCAGTTTGTAGGTAGACTAACACACAGGTTTGCATTTTGAGGGAGGTTAGTGTGCACATGAAGGGCCTTAAAACAGTGAAGCAGAATTTATTGGTTCTTTTGAGGGAATAACATAATAGATAAAAGCAGTACAATCAAGTGTAATATAAAGGCTTAGCGAAGCACTTTGCTCACAGGGAGGTAGCTGAGAGAACCGGGAGGAGCCTTTAGAAAGCGCCGACCACAGCTCGTGTGCGTCTGCCTGGGGGCTCGGGGTAGACTCTGCTGCCGTTTTCTTCTCTGACGATGAGTAAAAAGTTCCACCTCCCTTTCCTTGATGTTTGTTTTTCTAGATTGTCAAAAGAGTGGGGACTAGTGAGGAAAAACCAATGATTGGTGACAAAGTTTACGTCCATTACAAAGGAAAATTGTCAAATGGAAAGAAGTTTGATTCCAGCCACGATAGAAATGAACCATTTGTTTTTAGTCTTGGCAAAGGTAAGAGGGTATTTTTGACTGTATCTTGCTTAGATTTATTGCTATTTGTATAGTATAGTAGTAACAGAATATATCCTTGCCAAAAGGATTGTAGAGCAGCAGCGCTGAGTAAGTTGGAGGGGTCTCCGAGATCCTTTCCAGGGGCTTTTTGCATAGTATCAGTTCGCCTCATAATAATACCAAGATGTAATTTACCTTTTAGACATTTAATGTGATGGCTTTTGCACTGGTGATGTAAAACCCTCCACAGTGGAAACATTAGCACTTAACACAAATCAAGGTGGACACCCCTCTAGCCCAGTCGTCAGGGTGTTCGCATTGCCTCTCACATATGGGGGGCCCAATTTCAGTTTTAACAATGTCCTTGATAATTAAAGTCATTTTATTAAGGCCCAGTGCTTGAGTTTCACATGATTTGGATGCTGCATGACAGACAGACAGGCCTGGGTAGAGGTTTCTGTGTGCCAGTTACTGTAGCCACTTAAGAGAGAGCATCGCATGCTCTGTTAGTTGAGAGCTGAACTAGTTGACTTTTTTGGTTTAATGGAACACCATTTTTATTTGAACAGACAAACTATCAGTCTTGATTATTCAGTAGTTAGCAGGTATTTTCCTGAAAATGAGTGAAATAAACTTGTCATTTCAAGGAAAACTACGGACAGGATTTGTTGAGCCTTCAGCTAAAAATTATAATTTTGAAAAATTTGTCTGCCACTGTGATCTTAACAGGTTTTTGAAACTTGAAAGGCTTTTCTAGTGATATAGGTGTGTATTAACAAATATAATTCTTACATTGTACAATGAAATGTGCCACAATCTAGAGGGTTTGTGTAGCTCAGTGAATCAGTATTTTCCCAGTGACTAGTGTAAGACATATGAGGCTCTGTGCACATAAACAGTCTGTTCAAAATAGAAGACAGACCAAAGGCTTTTAATGTAACACAATAGGGAAAGTTCACTGGTGTGATTTTAGATTTCACACTGTAATTGACCTCTATGAAACTTACCACATGTCCACATTATATTCACAATGAAAGTGCTCCTGGGCCGGGGATGTAGCTCAGTGGTGCCGTACTTGCAGCAAGGGCAAGATCCCGAGTTCAATTTCCAGCACCCCCTACCTTTTCCAACTATCTCTTTGTGGATTTGAATTGTTTTCTATTTACTGCAAGAATGCAACAGATAAATTATAGAAGTAGATTTGAGAATCCAGTTAACTAGAAAATGATGCTACTTTTCTCTTTTGGGGGAGTTTTTGTTTTGTTTTGTTTTGTGTTTTTGAGGCAGGATCTCACTTTGTAGTTCAGGCTGGCCCTGAGTTCACTGTGCAGCCCAGGCTGACCTCGAACTCACAGCGATCCTCCTGCCTCTGCCTCCTGAGTGCTGGGATTACAGGAGTGAGCCACCAGGCCAGGCTCACTTTTTGGGGGGGTTGGGGATTATTGGGAATCAAACCCAGGGCGTGGTAGGCAAGTGCGGTACCTGAACTACACTTTCAGCTCTAAAATTTTTTTAAAGACTATAGTTTTAATTTTTCTAGTTGAATGATTTGTGTTAACATGAGATTATTCTTTTTCAATGAATTTTTAACTTTATACGGTAAGTTTTTATATATATATATATATATATATATATATAGAGAGAGAGAGAGAGAGAGAGAGAGAGAGTGTGTCCTTTTTAATTCTCAGATTTTTCTATCCTGAGGCCTGACCTCAGGGCCTAGTGGACGCAAAGTGCACATCCTGCCTTTGAGCGGCACTCCAGCCTCAGGAGTGGTCCATGGTTTTCAAAATGTAAAAGAGTCCGCAGAGAAAAAAGTTGGAACTGCAGTTCTCAAGAGTGAAATATAATTAAATTCTTCTCAAGTGTTTTAAAAAAAAGAATTCAACCATTTTGGTGTTCTGATTTTTTTGTGATCACATAATAGCCCGTACATCAATTGAACTTCATGGTTTGTTGGAAGTTAGTGGCTGAATTACGCTCTGCCTTCACAGCAGTTCTCCTGCATTCCTAGACCAAGTGTGGGAGGTAAGAAGGGGCAGTCCTGACCACGCCGTGGCTCAGGCTGGCCACGACTGCTTTGTCTTTTGACTCCATGTCCAGGTGAATTGCTAACTAAGGATGGGTCTGCACAGGAAACGGCAAGGGAGAAACTCTGCCTTCTCCTGTACCTGTCCCTTGGGTATCATGGTGACATTCACTTCCTGTCCACCTGTGCTCTGCCAAGCTTCAGTGCTGGCTGTGCCACTGCCCTTTTCAGCTTTGGACCCTTCGCAGGCCTGGGATGAGGCTCAGTGAGTGGTCCGAGCACCTGCCTTGCAAGCTCAAGGGCCCGGGTTCAATCCCCTGTGCCCAAAACAAAGCAAAACAAATACATGAAACCTTTGGTCCTTAGTGACATAATGGCTTATCTGATGTTAACCTGTGTTTGAATAAGAGAGCAATCAAAGTCAAATCCAAGTCACTTTCTTGACACAGGACACAATAAGTTGTTGTAGAGAGTTTCTTCCTTGTGGTAATGTAGGAAGGCAAGCGTCTTCGGCTTCCAGATGGCCATGGCATCAGTATTTAATTCTAGCGACTCAGGGTGACAGCCTCATCAGGAAGTCCTTGATCCCACTGTCCCTCGCTTGAGGGACGTTGAAGCCTAAAGATAAAAAGTCAGTCGTCAACACTTATTTTAGAAAATGGGATACATAGTTACTGATACTTTCTACCACCAGGTTCTCTAATAAAAACTCCAGTGATGAGTCTTTGTATTTCCCAGGATTCTAAACAGAGTTAGAAAGGGTTTTTTGGGTCTATCTGTAAAACAGGCTGAGAGAGAAAAGAGGCAGCTCTCACTGGATTTCACACCTGTGAAACCCTGTCTAGAGTCTGTGTGGGCTCAGTGAGGGGACAGCGTCCAGCAGGGTGTGGGGAAGCCAGCGTTCCTGTCTTCACTGTCCTGTGTGAGTGTAGGTTAAGCTACTTAGCCTTGCCTGCCCCTCACGGAGGAGTCTGGGGAGAGTGGCCAGATTAGTCCTCAGACTGTGACTCCGTTCTTGTACCTATATAGAGTGCAAGCACAAAGTGAGACATGATAGCACACACCTGGAGTCCCAGCACTCTGGAAGGCTGAAGCTGAAGGTTCGCAAGTGCAAGCCAAGTCTGCGCAGCTTAGCAAGACCCTGTTTCAAAATTTAAAAAAAAAAAGAAAAGAAAAGGAGCTGGGGATATAGCTCAGTGAGAAGGCCTTGGGTTGAATACCTAGTAACTCAGTACCACAATCCCACACGGTACAGATACAAAATCATAAAAGACTGATACCGACACAATAATAGCCTTCAGAGGCCACCTTATGGGTGCCTATCGATGCTAATAAATACTAGGAAAAAACAGTTTATCTCTTGTCGCTGTAACAGTTATCTATAAAATAAGAAAGATTAGTTAGGCAGTGGATAGTTCAGATAGTTATGTATTAGAAGCTACTTCATCAGAATGAGGAAATAATACAAACAGACAACAGCATAAATGCAGTATGTTAAACTTTCCTGATCCTTTACATGGTACTTCTCCCAAAGGGATACATAGAAGTAACTTAAAGGAAAGCTCTATGCTAGTCTTAGGAATCTACTGTGACTTCAGTATTTCACCTGTCTGTATCATTTACATTGAAGAAATAACACACCATAAAGTATATGCACACATTTGAGCCATTCTTACACATACTACATGCTTGTTGCTTTTTCTGTACTGTCTTTTGAACTTTCCTCACTTAAAGTGGTGATTATGTATGCTCTGTGTGTTGCTACAGAAAGTATTATTTTACAGTGTTGAGATTAAGTAAGATAAGGCACTATTGATTGTCAGGCATCAAGCTTAACACATAGTAAGCACTCAGATGTTTATTATTGATGTGACAGTATCAGGATTATTGATTGGTTATATATGCTTGGTAGGAATTGTTTTATAGTAGTTTAGAGTCTAACTCTATTTAGTGCATACATGCAAGTCTTTTGAAATAATGCTTTATCCATCTTCTTTAGCACCTGGAAGTTGGGAAAGACAGAAACTAAATCAATTTAAGAGAAATAATTATTATCACTCTGGGATGTGTTAGAGGTTAGATAAAGAGCTGGTGACTTCCTGACTAGCTTTTCCTAACTAGATATTACATGTTATGAATTCCTAGAACTATTTCCATAATCTTTTTTTTAAAAAAGCTGAAATGAAGTGGCTTGGGATTTTCATATGTTCTTCTATAAAGGGAACTCTGTTGTATCCTTTCCCCTAAGCAAATATATTATCAGTAAAATGAAGGGAGATAGATTTTGAGGATCAAAGAATTACTTCCATTCTTCATAAATAAATCCAAGGATACCGAAGTTGCCCTCCCTCTACTCACCCCTGTGAAGGTCTGGTGAATATGGACTGTATTCTGAGAGGTACCTGCTTCATTGAGGTGGTTTCTGATGCTCTTTGTAACATGATTAGGAAGTATTACAATAAAAATTGTATTAGCCAGGCATAGTGACACTGCCTGGAATTACAGGTGCTAGGAAGACTGAGGTGGGAGGATGTCAGATCTGACACTTGAATACAGTGAGGTCCTGTCTCAATGCGGGAAAAGGATCCAGCTCTGTCTGTCCGTGGGTTCAAACCCAGAGCTACCCAAAGTGGGAAAACCAAAATGCCCCCCCGGGCATTCCTCCCTGAGTCTGGATTTCAGATTCAAGCCCTTCTCCTTCCCTTGTAATACTGAGATTAAAGCATGGTGTAGTAAGTATCAAAGACCTACCCTTAACATTAATACGATTTTGCTTATTGCATCATGACCAGTGGTCATATGTAAACATATCTATTAATTTAGCCAACCATTAGCCTGTTGGGTGATGTTGGCCAGGCATGGTACCTGCTGGCTATGAAGCAAGTATATATATATTTTTTACCAACATACTGTCTTTCAAAACGGTAGTGCAGTTTTGTACCAGGAATGGATAAGTTTAAATTTTTGTATCTTTACCAACAGTTAGTGTTAGTTAGTCTTTTAACTTTATACATTCTAGTAAGTATGAAGTGGGATTTCATTTTTTTTGTCTTTTTCATTTTTGTTTTGACACATCTCTTTGATGATTAGTGAATTGAGGGTATCTTTTCTTGTGCTCAGGTGATGTGCGGGAATTTGTGTATTTCCTTTCTTTGTTTTTGTTGTTTGTTCTGGAAGTTTAAAAAAAAATAGGGTCTCACAGTTTAGGCTAGCCTTCACTCAGAACCCTCTTGAGTCAGCTTCCCTGATGCAGGGATTATTGGTGTTTGCCCCACACCTGGCTTGTATATTTTCTTTTGTGAAATGTCTGCCAAATCTTGCGCACACTGTTACAAACTCAGCTAATTTTCTTTTTCTGGGGTTGTACTCCACAGGACAAGCAGTTAGTCACATGTTTGGTCAGATGCTCTCCAGCTCTCTTGTGAACCTTCTTATGTCTTAACCCCTCTTTCAGGAACGACAGTTCTTGTTTTAGATGAAGTCCACTTCCACAGTTTTTCTTTTATAGTTTGAATACCTTAATATAATCAGCCACTCTTGTGTTGGTTTCATTTGGGTCTTCTGTTACTTATAGGGGAACCAAAGTAGAGAGAGGTTGAGGAATTTGCCCCCAGATACGTAATAAGAGGCAGAGCAAGATTCTAGTAGTCTCTCTGAAATTAGTCTCGTATCGTAAGATCTGAACCAGAGCCCAGATCAAGTTAAGAACAAAGCAACTCCTGGTCAACCTGTGCTTGAGTGTCTGCTGTGCACCAGACATTTTTCTTATAAGATCTGTAAAAAGCAACATTTAGAGGTATTTACGCCTGATACTGTGGACCTAATTCTTATTAGGTCTGTGAGCTATACACCATGACATGTGGTACTGATACTGGTGGGCGTGAGTCACCACACCCAGTATGGTTGTATGTGGTTACTACGGGTCGAACTTGGACCCTTACATTTGCAAGGCAGGGAGGGAACTACTGAGCTAAATCCTCAGCCCAGCTTTTTCTTTACATGCCATTTAGGAGTATACAGAACAAATAATCATATTTCCAGAATATTTAAATTTTCTCACTCTCCCAAAAAGTTTGTGCCTCTAAAAGGAGACCAAGGGAAACTAAGCAGCTTTTAAAAAGTGCTCTCTTTGGTTTTACCTGGTACTTTGCAATCAAGGAAGAGTGCTTCCCATTTTCTTCGCCAAGTTGTTATCAGAGAGAAGCTGGTTTAGGCAGGGGAAAGTGTAGAATGAGGGAAGCTAAGAAAATTTCTGACTGCATTTAAATATGACACAGCATCACGACTGCAATCCTTTACCGAATACAGCACGGTGCTCTTGTTCTCTGGGAGCAGAAGTGGTCAAGACAGGATCCCTGCCTTTGAGC
This sequence comes from Petromus typicus, assembly GCA_004026965.1. Classification (NCBI taxonomy): domain Eukaryota; kingdom Metazoa; phylum Chordata; class Mammalia; order Rodentia; family Petromuridae; genus Petromus; species Petromus typicus. Next base: position 953 of record PVIR01023143.1, on the reverse strand, counting down.
ATCTGGAGAGCCTGGCAGAGTTGATGCCTAAGACTGCCTTAGCACAGACAACACAACCTTACTGGTTTTCTTTCCCTGTTTCAAAAATTATAATTCATAAATAAGTAGAAATTATCCATGATCACTTCTTTAGAATTACAGAAATGGAAAAATAGAATGTAACATTTATGTATATTCAAATATACATAGTCTTAACACGTTAAGTCCTAATACGTACATTTAAGTATGAATATTTTTTAAAATCTTAACATAATTTGTAGAGTTTGTGACCAATGCTTTGGGTAGGTAATGGAGAAGGTTATCAGAGTCCTTTTATAGCCATTTTAGGATAAAACCAAATAAAATTTATAAGAGAAAAATACACAGGAAAAAACAATTTGCTTTATTATTAAAAAAAAAAGATGTCATTATTTATCAAAAGAGATTTTTCCTCTTTTTTTCCCAGTCAGGGATCAAACTTAGGACGTTGTACCTGCCAGACAGATGTGGCAGCACTGAGCTCCTTCCCAGCCCAATAGGAGATTTTTAATGTTTAAGATACTAAAAAATATACAAATACTTAAAATAGAGATCAAAAGTTGGTACTGAGTCCTGGAAATCTATCAATAAAAGTGAAGCAAGAATAAATCAGATGCATCTTAAATTATCTGAAGTTTATCAGTGATTAATCTTATATTTAAATGTTTACCAACTTTTATACTTTGGTAAGAAATCTTAGGATTAAAATATTTGTTTTCTGTCCTCCTTTTCTGTTCTCATATCAAATACAGCTTTTTCCTTTTTAATGTACAACTTTAATACTATAGTGTTTTAAATATGTTCATATTTCAAATGAAAACATACATTTAAACTTATACTCAATAGTTTTTTAAAAGGTTTCCAAGACTATTCAGTGAAGAAAGGACAGTCAAGGGCCGGGGAGTTAGCTCAGTGGTTCCGGCGCCTGTCTTGCA
>PVIR01023142.1:0-27383 GCA_004026965.1 Petromus typicus | reverse complement strand
TCAGTGCATTCATTTTTGATGAGTGTGGGCAGAGGCAGTCTGGACCTGCTTTCCCAGCTTGGGAAAAGACAGATCCATTGTGCTTCTTGTGAAGTTGGTTAAGACTTTACCCTCTCTCTGCAGCCTAGGGAGACTGGACAGCTCTGGACTTCCAATTAAGCGTGTCATAGGCTGGTGCCCAATGAGGGTAAGGATGCTAGATTCTGCCTGAGTGTGCTTTGAAATGGTTTGTTCTCTCCTCAGATTCTTGGGACTTCAAGCAGTCCACCCGTAACATCTCCCCTACTATCAATCAGGCCAACATCGTGGACTTGCACCCAGCTTCGGTGTACAGCATCCGCATGTATTCTTTCAACAAGATTGGGCGCAGCGAGCCGAGCAAGGAGCTCACCGTCAGCACCGAGGAGGCTGGTGAGCACTTCGTCCTGCAGCCCCTGCCCACGGCCCTGGAGATCGTGGGCTCTGAGGCACCCATGCTGACTCTGTCTTCTGGCTATTGGCTTGTGGTTGAAAGACAGGAGGAGAGAGATCCCAATGTATTTTTTATATCTGCCTCTGGGTCATAGGAGGCTGGTGGTTTTGCTTGTTTTGTTTCCTGACCCTTTTCCATGTAGGGCCCAGGGTGCTGGGCTCTGTGGAGCTGTCTGTGGTTCTGTCCCCACTTCCCTGGCCCTCTCTTTGGGAAAGACAGATACAGTGATAACTCAGTTCATGAATTTAATGCATGCTTATGGAACCAGAATGACCTCAATGGTTAGGTTCAATGTTGGCCTTATGAGGAAATTTGATTCAGTTCTTGTCCAACTCGGTTTGCAGCCAGAATCGTGGAAAGAATTAAGTTCATAAACCGAAGTACCACTACTGGATTTGCAAAAGTTGTAGTCCTAGTAGCCTGGATCACTTTCTGTGGCCTTCGTCACTGAGTTTTAGAAAAATTTAAACAAGATTTCTCTTGTTCCTGCCCGTGGTGATATACGCCTGAAATCTCAGCACTCTGGAGGCTAAAGCAGGAAGATTGTCACAAGCTTGAGCCCAGTTGGGGGGTACATAGTGAATTTGAAACCGTCATGAATTATATAGCTAGGGAGACTGCCTCAAAAACACCAAAAAATAAAAATAAAAAGATTTCTATTGCTGTATTCTTATTGCTATTGTCACATAAAATAATAAGAAAATTTCAAAAATATATGCACAATTTTACAAAAAAACCATAAAGTAAAAACCAGCATAACAAATACTAGTGACCAATTACCAACATCAAGAACCAAAATCAAGATCCTTTGCTATCTGTGGATGAGCTTCTATTTCCACCTCAACCGTTCTCCAACTCAGGAGGATGGAAATGAGGGTATAGGATTCTGTCCTCTTCCAAGACTTGCTTCATATGCTGCTTTTTCTGTCCCCCAGCTCCTGATGGGCCCCCCATGGATGTCACTCTGCAGCCAATGACCTCACAGAGCATCCAAGTGACTTGGAAGGTAATTGAAATTACAGATTATCTCCTCCTCCCTCAACCCAGGAATGAAGCTCCCAGAGGTTTGCTAATCTCTGGTCTCATAGGATGCCCGTGCTCTGGACCTTCCAGTCTCCAAACGTGGAAACAGGCAGACTTGAACACGGAAAAAGTCAGAGAGTTCTCATGCACACTCACGGTGGAGGGAAAGAGAGTGAAAATCAGATTGCCCCACCGTTCACTGCTCCTCTCCCACTCCGGTGCTTTTGTGGGGCTGTGCCTTAAACAGGATGAAGACTCTGTGCCAAGGAGAGAAAACAATTCTTGGGCTACACTGGCCCATCCTCAAATCCTCTAGGTTGTAGATTTGGTTTTGTTCCAAGTTCCCCTGTACACCATCAGAATGAAAATGACTGCCATCTCATGTGGGAAGGGGAGACTAGTGTTGCTGGAGCCAGCTGGTTAGACCTGTGAGATCCAAGAAGTGGAGTTGTCACACAAGAAAGTCTAAGAGGAGACCCCACATCTGGGCAAAGAAAAGAGCAGAACTGAGAAATGGTTTCCCGGGGGCTCTGGCCCTATGGCATATCCCACCATGTACATACAGGCTGGCAACCTATAACTTCCCACTACTTTGCACCTTGTAGTCTCCACACATTTGCTATGGTGCCAGCTTGTCTGACCTTCTCTCTACTCCTCTTGGCTGGCCGGAGGAAGTATTTTCATCCCTATCTGTTGGCAGAGACCATGGATACAGAAATGCAATGAGATGTCCACAGTTGCTTAGATAGTCAGGTGTAGGATGTGCAGGTCCGCAGTCTGGAGCCCCAGCCCTGGCACCCCCTGCAGCCCAGTGCACAGGGTTCTGGAGCAGACTGCCTTCTTAGGACTGCTGTCTGTTCTCCTTGGAGTGTTCCTTCTCACCTCCATCTCAGTCACGAGCCCTCAGGGTGGCTTCATCTTCATGAAAGACCAGTCCCCCAAGGTTGTATCTGACAACTCCTGTCAGGAAAAAGCAGGTGTATTAGTCCTCCCTGTGGGCTCTTTGGGAAGGCGGGCTTGAAACATGGAAGAAAGTCAGAGAGGTTTAACAACATTTTCCTTAGCAAGACGCACACATACACAGAAGCAACTTCCTGGTTCCTCCTCTCTCTAAAAGAAAGTGAGGCAGGTGTGGGCCTTTGGTCCTTCCTGGAGCCCCTGGAAAATCCCTGGAGCCATTGTTCCTCTGTAAAATAAGATTTGGCTCAGGGCCTTTCCTCAGAAACCGGAGATGAAGTCAGAGTCCAACTCTACAGTTTTGTCCGTGTCCTGGCCCCAGATCTAACTCCTAGGAATGAGCTGAGGGAGCTGGAAGGTGGGGGTGGGGAACAAGTACCTGCGTAAAATACTGAGATGTTTGGCTACAATATCTGACCCTGAGGTAGATAAAAATTTAGAATCAGATTTATTTCTCCAAAGTCTCATAATGAAAAATAAAATTGATTAGAAAGTTAGAACTTTAGAATGAACCAGCTAGCTGGTCAATAAATTTTGGGACTGACTTCTCAGGGAATTTTTTTTTTTAACACTGAGAAACAGATTAATGAAAAATAAAGATTCACTTGAAAGATAAGTCACTTCGTTTTAATACTCTTTCCACAAGATGGATCACCCCTGCTTTATGACATAAATTTGCAATCAGCCCTATTGATTTCTTAATGCTTTAGAGAAATATTGTTAAGATTGATTTAAATCGTGAGCATGTGTTAGGAGGAAGGGAAATAGGGGAGAAGAGAGAGACATGGGGGAATAAAACAGAAGGAAGGAGGGAGGAGTTTGTATGCATTTGTGGATGTATGTGTGTGTGTACATTCGATGCTCATTCGAGGTCTGTCAGTGCGGGTTGATGCGGTCATGTGTACAGGTGTATGTTACAGCACAGAAGGCCTGCATACTGAATGTACACATTATTGCATAATAACCTTTTGTGTGCATGTGAGTATATGCAATACGGGAGTATGTGTTAGTGTGCCAATGAGCTTGTCTGGTGCTTGAAGATGCATTTGTGTCTCTAATAACTGTGTGGGGGCACATGTAAGCCTGCATGTGCAACACAAGATTTAACTGCAGGCATTTTCCCCTTACATACTAGCACACAGGACTTCCCCAGTGCAGACAGAAACGCTTTTCAGGCAATAACAAAAAACCAAGTCAATTAAACACACACACCTATTTAGTGAGTTCAAAACAATTATGTTAAATTAAAAACTTCATTTTATTGAGTTAACAGTGAGCTTAAAATGCAATTCATTTAAACATTCATTGAATTAAAAAAAACCAGTGGAACTGTTTTACTAACTTAATTGTTCTTGATCTCACTATTTTTTAGTACAATAAAAGGTGAGCTTTTAAATTAACTTCATTGTCTTTAAAATCCTGATTCAAGCTGTTTTTATATGCATTGGAGTGGCTGTTCTGTCTCAATTTATAGACCGGCAGCCCAGTCATTAAGAGGCAGTTTAAAGGAGGTTGAGATGTGTCTAGCTGTGGGCCAGTGTGTAGATGGGGACGTTGGCTTTGATGAGTCTAGACATGTGCATTCCTGGTTCTGAGCCTAAGTAAACATATTGGCGTGTGTGTGTGTGTGTGTGTGTGTGTGTGTGTGTGTGTATGTGTGTGGACTGTAGGTGACTGATTTTGTATCAGAGTTCAAATCTGGGTGAGAATATGCTTCCCAGACTGATTGTTGCTGGAATTGCCTCCACTCACCCGGCCTTCGGGGTGGTTTTCAGTCCTCCGTCCCCCAATCCCTAGGCTCCTCTGAGCTCCGTGTCTGCACCCTCTCTGCCCCTTCATCAGGGGCGGCTGCAGCCTCACCCTCACCCAACCCAGCCTGGCCACTGTAGTGGAGCCCACAGCTCTAGCCTCCCCTCAGGGCCTGGGCCAGGTGAAAACCAGCACTCTCTTCTGGGGGACTGTTTTTTGTTTGTTTTTGAATGTTTGCCTTTAGTGGTAGTAAAATATATATAAAATTTGTGACTTTGACTACTTGCAAGAATGCAGATTGTTGTCAGTAACACACTTACTGTGTTGTGCGGCCACAACCATTAGCTATTGCCAGAACTTGCTCTTAATCCCCGTACTGGAACTCTGCACCTGTAATGACTCCCCTCATGCCCTCATACCAGCCTCTGGACATTTATTTTCTGTCTCTCTGAATATACCTATTCTAAGCACTTCTGTAAGTGGAACCATACAGTATTTGTCCTTTTGTGACTGCTTGTGTCACTTAGCATGATGACTTTAATATCCATATATATTATATCAGGTGTCTGAATGTCCCTCCTTTTGTAGCTGAGTGATAGTCCACTGCATGTGTAGGTCCATTCATCTTCCAGTAGACAGTTGAGTGGCTTCCATTCTTTGTCTGTTGTGAATAATGCTGTTTGAATATGAGTGTATAAGTAATAGACACTCACTTTGAATTCTCTGCAGTTTATACCAAGAAGTAGGATCGTATGATCATACGGTTAAGTCCATGTTTAACTTCCCAAGGAAACACCAAACTGATTTCCACAGTGGCTGCACTATTTGACATTTCCACCAGCACTGTACAAGCATTCTAACTTCTCTACATCCTCTCCAGGGCTCACTTTGTTTGTTTGTTTCTGTAATGGGCATCCTAGTCCATGTGAAATGGGATCTCAGGATGCGTGTTTAATTCAAACACATTGCTCATCTTCTTCTCCCTCAGTCCACTTTTGTCTGTAGTTTCTGACTCCCCCACATTCCTATGCCATGCCAAATGCCAGTCCTATTCATTCATTCATTTATTTATTTTGATTCATCCTTCCATTCAATAAATATGTTAGGCCCTACCGAGATCCAACAGTAAGCAAAACAGACAGTACTCCTTGTCCTCAAGAGGGTCATATCCTAATGGGGAAGACAAGCACCTAAGTAAAATCTAAAGGACGTCAAATGAATCCGTGTAGGAACACAAAGTTGGAAAAGAACCGGGTGCTGCGCAGAGGCAGGCAACAGTCTACCTAAGGCGCTCATGTCATTCTTTGAGAGGGCAGGGCCAGCAGAGTGTCTAAGCAGGAGCATCCCCGGATGAGAGTGCACTGGGATGAGCAGCAGAGCTCAGTCTTCTGTGGCACAGAAGGCAAGAGAGAGGAGACAATCTAAGCAATGCTTGTCAGGACAGCATGACCCGACTCTGGTTTGAAGAGCATTCTTTCAAAATGTCACTGTGTCTTTGTCCCTGGCCCTCCCCTCTAATCGCAGGCGCCCAAGAAGGAGCTGCAGAATGGTGTCATCCGGGGCTACCAGATCGGCTACAGGGAGAACAGCCCTGGCAGCAATGGGCAGTACAGCATCGTGGAGATGAAGGCCACTGGGGACAGCGAGGTCTACACCCTGGATAACCTCAAGAAGTTCGCTCAGTACGGGGTGGTGGTCCAGGCTTTCAACCGGGCTGGGACAGGGCCCTCCTCCAGTGAGATCAACGCCACCACCCTGGAGGATGGTGAGGGCCGAAGGAGGGTGGGAGTGGGGATCAAAAACACTGGCCAGGACACAAATGGCTGCCAGCAGGGCCTGTGCGTCCTTCCAGTTGCTCCTGGGCCCGTCCCAGCTCAGTGGGTGGCACAGACCTCCTGAATCCTCTAATCTTCTCTAGCTCATGGCTGTTTGAAGGAGGTTTAGTCCATTCAGCATTCCAGCCCTCTCAGTCTGCTTGAGTGGCTCCTTCTCCTTGGCATGCTAATGCTCTGCCCCTCAGTCTATGTGTGCACCTGCTGGGCCTCTGAGAACTTGTCCTTTCTCCTGTCTCTCCCTCCCTGCATCTCCCTTCCTCCTTGATCCCCCTCCCCTTGCTCAGACAAGCTCTTCCCTCCACATCCTGCGTCCTCTCTCCTCTCCTTTACAATCTCTTCAGGAAAGAGCAAAAGCCAATGAACCTTTTCTTTCTAGGCTAGAATCTGTCCCCCACCTGTTTGAGGGGCCAGGGATGAGACTACAGAGTTAAGAAATCCCAACACCCATATAGCAGAGGATTTAGAGCCCAATTTTTAAAACTGAATTTCTGATGAGTAGAGAGAATTCCACACTCTGATTAGTAAATTAAAGGGCTCAGTTTCTCCAGAGGGAGAAGCTTGGGTGGAAACAGGAATATTCCTGCTAAGTTCAGAATAACACAGCTATTACCTGAGCTGCGCCCAGTTGAAACAGATGAGGCCTTGATGCCACCGGAAATAGAGCCAGGGATTAAGGCCCCCCCAAAAACAGAAAAAGAAGCCAAGTATTCTTCAAAGTTTCTTTCTTGGTACTACAACCCAAAACTGGGGTCTGAATATAAAATCTGTCATGGAGCCTGAGGCTGCCCATCTTCAATAGAAGAAAAGGCTGATTCTTGGAGGGTATAAGACCAGCACCCCTCTGCCCATCAGAACAGAAGCATTTGAGAGCCATCTTCAGGAGTCCCTGGAGGGTAGTCCGCTCCAGAGCTGTGCTGAGGTCTGATGACTTGCCAAGAAATTGCATTTCTACCACGTTCCCCTGTAAGACTGGTGTTGCTGTGGGCCCATGGAGCTTTGAGAACCACAGCTCAGTCAGTCCTTATCCATAGAGGGCAGCCATTGCTCACCATGGTTAAGTGACCTGTCCAGAGCGATCCATCTAGCAAATAACTGAGCCAGGATCAGATCCAGGCCTGAGCCTGAGCCCCATGGTCTTTCTGCTCTACACGGTCCTGTTTCCTTAGTGCTTGGGAGTGAAGCTGGAAGTAGGGATGAGAGATGTGGGCAAACGTGCTCTCGGCCGGACTGTCCAGGAAGCAGCAACCCCTTGCCCAGGCCATGCCACCCAACCTAACCCAGAGGTCTCATCCCCCAGGGGCCGGAGCGCAGCCTCTGTCAACACCACCTCCCTGGTTGTGTGGCCCCTGGAATTTCCAACCAGAGAGCAATCGTTATGGCCTGCAGAGCCCTTTTCAAAACAAAGGAGGAGAGGGGAAAGAAAGTTTCCAGCAGCATTTGCTCAGCAGTTTTTCATACTTAATTAAGGCCCTCGTTAGCCTGTCAGATCCTGATCATTTCCTGGCAATATTAGCGCTCCTCCTGGGGTATTCAAGGGCCCCTGCCTTAGCAAGAGTGTCTTTTCCATAATTATATTACCTTCATTTTGTTCGAACGGGCGATCTGTATTAGTTTATTACACTGGGTCCCTAATTACATGGTGCTTATATTTTTACACCTAAGTAATATGAAACAATAATCATTCTCAAAGAGGATCGTTAGGATGATGTATTATCATTTAAATGCTCATAAAAATTAGAGTTGCCTCTTGTGGGGCAATGGGATCTAATTACCTTCCCTCCAGCCTGTGCCTCCTTTCTCCCACTCACAGTGGAGAAGACGGTCTCTTTCCCTTTCTCCCTAGCTCTTCAAAAGCCAGGGGGAAGTGCCACCAAAGTTCTCCTTAGCCAAGGTGGGCCCTGAGGCCTGGTGCTGCCACCATTTGTCTTCTCAGAAAGGCAAGCTGCACCTGGGCTAATGCAGGATGAGGGAACCAAGATGAACTGCAGCAGGAGCTCTTGGAGGGAGAGGGTTAGGTCATGTGAGCACCTGAGTCAGTCTCAGAGCATGTTGGCATGCTTGTGTACAGGGACCGTCCTAGAGGCCCGTGAGAGCTCTTTTCCCTCAGACCAAGGCTAGTGAAGACCCTCTGGCTTACACAAGGACACAGGAGTCCCCAGGGCCAGGCCTTGGCTCCTCTCCCTCATCAGTGGACACAGAGGGTTTGGGGCCCATCAGCTGAGATGTTAAATCACATGTGCCCAGGGTCAGCATGAGACCATAGGCTTTGCTCCCTTCAGCAGAGATGGGGAGACCTGGCTGTGGTGGTGCGGGGTTAAGTTCCCAGGGGCTATGCCCAGAGTTCCTCCCTTTCCCTGGCATCTAACAAGAGCCAGGAACATGCTGCCCAGAGAGCAAGAGCCATGTCTCCAAAGCAGTGTCTCTGTCAGTCCCCAGGAAAGGAGACTAGTGCCCAGCCGGCCCATCCTCTGGCTCAGAGTCGTGAGGTCCTTCCACTTGTATAACCTGGACATCTGCTGGTCGGGCAGCTGCAACCAGCCCAGAATGTGTGCAGTGTGCTGTCACTCCCATGACTGGTTGACTTGGTTCTCCCCTCCCACGCAGTGCCTAGCCAGCCCCCTGAGAATGTCCGGGCCCTGTCCATCACATCTGACGTAGCTGTCATCTCCTGGTCAGAGCCCCCGCGCAGCACTCTCAATGGTGTCCTCAAAGGCTACAGGGTCATCTTCTGGTCACTCTACGTGGATGGGGGTGAGTCGTCTGGGACTGGTGGTGGGTCTTGTGGTGACGGGTGCTAGATCGGGGTGGGGGGGCACTTCCAGGCTTAGAGCTGAACATCTTCCTGGTGGATGTGGAGGTGGAGGTCACAAGGAGGTCCATGGTTAGAAGGCCAGGTGACAGTGAAGAAATATTCAGGGTCCATTTCTCCGAGGCCAGAAATGACCCGGGGTGGATGGTGATGCACATGGCCATCTCTCCCAGGGGGGAGGGGGGGCAGCTGCTCCCAGTACACGTGGGTGCTATTTCTAACATACTGATATCAGATGGATATCATACTGGAACATACTGATATCAGATTTTCACGGCCCAGTACCGGAGCAGCTGGTACACCCAAATGGGGCAAATGAAGGGTTTCAAGAGAGGTAAGGAGGGTGGGGAACCAAGACTGGCCCCAGCAGGAAGCCGGCTCCACCTGAGCCTGGAAGGGCGAGAAGGAAGCCTGCCCTTGGCCATGCCCAGCTGGAGCCAGCAGCAGTGAGGGATACAGAAGTGCAGGTACAGAAGTGCAGGAGGAGTGCCAGGCAGAGCGCACACAGGCGAGGGGAGCAGCGGCAGGTGCCAAAGACCCCACATAGCAGCACAGCCTCAGGGCAGCATCTCCCTTTCCCTGATGCACCGGTCCACACAGACTTTATCACCCACAGAGATGTCAGGCTCCTGCTCATGGGAGGACACAGTCCCTTTCAGTGGCTAGGATGTCCGTAGTACAAGGGAGCCAGTGGCCCAGGCGCCCAAGGTATCCAAACCTCCACTGACAGCCAGCCACATCCCAGCTGAGCTCAGAGGGCGAAGTGAGTTTGTCTTCCCAGGACCTCAGCCTTTTGCCTCCCAGGCCCCTGTGCCCTCCTCTTCTTCAGAGATGGCATGAGTGGGGCTCCTGCACTGCCGGTGTCCCCTCCTACAGGGCCTGGCACCCTCACTCAGGTCCCAGTGGACTCTGCTCCCCAGGCCAGGCCCTGCCCTGGTGCTGGGGTCGGCTGCAGTCACTCATCTCTGCAGGCCTGTGCTCAGCCCGTCTTTCCAGAAGGCCAGGGAGGGTGATGGGAGCTCAGGTGGAGTCTCTTCCCCTCTGGCCCTGGCATTCCCATGGGACCCTCTCCCTAAGCCTTTTTCAGTCTTCAAGAAGTTCCTTGACAGGGCCAGGACGGTGGGTCCTTGCGAGCCCTTCCTGTCAGCCCCACCACTTCCCCCAGCTTCTCTGTGCAGGCTCTCGGCAGGGCCTGGATGGCTGTGCCCTCATTAGTGGGGCAAGTAGGGATACTCACGGTCCCTTATCCAGCAGCTCGGCCTGATGTGTGTCACCTGCAGGAGGACATACTTCCCAGCAACAGCTTGGGGCCTAGAGAGCAGCCAAGCAGCGGGAAAAGGGCTTCTGGGGGCCGGGCCACACAAGGTCCTAGCACACAGGGTCCTCCTCGGGGAGGGATGTGGGTGGCAGGAAACATGCCCCAGGGACATCTGGAGAGCTGGAGAACACGGAAGAGTGACTGTCGAGTTGAAGCTGTCGCGAGGTCAGCTGAGGGCCAGGATGGGCCACTCATCCCCACTGAGACGTGGGGGGGAAGGGAGGGGACGTAGCTTGGGGACTGTGGCCCAAATCTGCTCCCAGGGACCTTGAGGAGGAGGCGTCTCTAGTCCTCATGCCCTGGAGTCAGGATCAGAGCCCAGGGGGTTAGGGGGCAGCAGGGGGACCACAGCAGGGCAGGGCCACGGCACTCAGAGACGGGTCTCCACAGAGTGGGGAGAGATGCAGAACATCACCACCACGCGGGAGCGGGTGGAGCTGCGTGGCATGGAGAAGTTCACCAACTACAGCGTGCAGGTGCTGGCCTACACGCAGGCCGGGGACGGCGTGCGCAGTAGTGTGCTCTACATCCAGACCAAGGAGGACGGTGAGTCCAGCCTCAGCCCCTGTTGCTCAGCCCGGCTCCACCCCACGGCAAGACGAGATGGGGCTGCATCCTTTCTCCTGTCCCTTTAAACCACTGTAGTGTGGCTTGGAGGACTCAGGGCCTGCTTTGGAATGGACACCGCTGACCATGGGTCATTTTTGAAATGCTCTGGGAGGGACACAGGAGGGCCCCAGCCCTGATGTGCTCCTCTGCCCCTGCCCCTGCCCTCCGAAGCACTAACTCACAGGCCAATTAAACCTTCTCCCCACCCCTGCCCCAGGGACCCAGGGCACCTACTGCCCCACCCCCTACCCCCCACCCCACCCCCCACCCCTGAGATGCAGCCTGGTTCCTCCCAGGCATGGATATTGGAGTGGGTGTGGGAGCAAGAACATCACCTGGCACCTCCTGGCCAGGCCTGGACCCTCAGGGAAGGGAATGGGATGCACCACGAATGGAACTTGAGTCACAAAGCCCTCCCTCCTCAGGGCAGAGCTAGAGGGAAGCCAAAGATAAGGGACAAAACTTAGGGAAGAAAGACAGAGGAAGGGCAGGGGGAAGGGAAGTCAGAGCTAACTCAGGACCTGGAAGAGAGCCGACTGCAAGCAGCACCCTGAGCCGCACACTTTCGTGGGGCTCCATTCAAGCAGGGGTGCTGAGACTGGCATCCAAGCCTGGCTTCTGCTTCCAGGTCCACTCTCTTCCCCACTTCACCCCTCCCATACCTCTACCACTTGTTTCTTTCTCTCTCTCTCTCTCTCTCTCTCTCTCTTTTCTTTCTTTCTTTATTTTTTTTTTAACAGAGAGGTGTTGTTCAGCCTGGCATTAAATTTGTGATCCTCTGCTTCAGCCTCCCTAGTTCTGGGATTACAGCATATATCACCAAGTCATCCACTTGGTTGTTTCATAATGCTCTGAACCAGGTGCTGAACCCTTAGAATTGTTATGTAAAGAGTGTGCTTAGACAGAGGCCATCATTGGCATCATGGCTTCTTCCTCCTCAGCCTCAGTTTCTTCAAGGACAATGGTGATGAAAGAGAAACTCAGGCTGGGAGTGATGGGGAGTATTTGTATCTGCAGCCCAGAGCTCCGTGGCCAGACTGCCCCAGTCTAGCTTAATCTCCCTGGCCTCCCAGCCCACAGCCCCACCTCCCCCCTTAAGCTCTGAGCAGTTCAACATTTACCAACCTGCCTGCCCTACTTTTCCTATCTTTAATCCTTCATCGAGGCTTCCTGGGACAGCTCCGAACAGAGCCACCTGCTCTTGTGTGGAGGCTGAGCAGAGACAGTGTCAGAGCCTATCCCATCCAGTCCAGGAGGTGACATAACCCAGACACCTTTCTGTCCTTCCAGATGGCCACCAACCTTCTGTTGGGGTCAAGGCCAGAGCTTGAACACTTCCTCCTGGGTTCTGTCCCCTGTGGTGCAGAACAACACACTTTAAAAACCTTTAACTGAGCGAGATGAATGAGTAGCCCCGCATTTAGGAAGGGAGCTGGACACACACAGTAGGCTGGGGAGAGGCGACTGTCAGAGACAGACGAGGAAGCTCTGTGCCAGGGCAGCTGCTGTGAGGACAAAGGCAGGAGGCGCTGCACCTCCAGGAACCACGCGCTCTGTGCTCACTCCAGTGCGGACACTAGGACCTCTGCTGAGATGTGTTTTCAAACACTTCCGTGAAGTAACTGAGGGCTGGCAAGAGACTGGTCTACTGGGCCAGGGTCCAAATGAAATAAAGGCCCAGAAGGTGATGTTAACATGCAGAACAGCCCTTTCCCTGAGGGACATCTGCTAAATCTGGAACTTAGCTCAAGAAGCACATCACGTGCGCTGTCTCCGGGCGCCCTGCACTTGGACCTGAGACCGCAAAGAGCACACAGCACCTTCCCTACAGTGGAGAAGTGAACCGGAGTACACAGCTCAGCCTGAACCGTCTCCGTCAGAGACTACACCGAGATGCGTGCTTTGGCTGTCAGAAGCAACACAAGCACTCTCTTCACAAAGACGTTGTCAGCCTCAGGTTATTTCTACAAAGAATCTGGCCATCCTGTGCCCAGCATAGAAGAAAAGATAATGGTGGCATCATGAACAAAAACCAAGGGAGAAAAAAGATTTTTTAAAAAGATTCACAAGTGTTCCAAATGTGAAATTATCAAACACTTTATAAAACAATCGTGCTTAGTGGAGAGCAGATACTGGGAAGTTAGAAGAAATATGGTCAAATATGAAGGGGAACAAAGGAGGAAGTAAGAGGAGGTAGGGAAAAAAAAGGGAAGAGAATGGAAGGAAAAACTGGAAGCAAAGCTTTTATAAGTGGGAAGGGGAAAGAGGATTGAGGAGATGGGATGGGAATGGGAAAGAAAGAGAATTTAGATATACAATATACAGCTACAAATTCCCTATGATGAATGTGACCAATACATGTGACAAATACATACTAATAAAAAATAAAGTTTAAACAGACAGTCAGCCTTAGCAAGCTTACAATGCTCTGAGAAACTGTCAAATCAAAAATGGAAAAATAAAAATGAACAATGTCTAAAATTTAGAACTCAATAGATGGGTTTAATATTACACTGAACACTGCTGAAGAGATAACTTACAAAATGGAATATAGATCACAGGAAAATATCCAGGTGAAGCACTTCATGACAAATGAATGGGAAATGTAAGAGGCATGAAGAAGTGACACTTCAGCTTTAATATATATTCAAATCATTTAACAATCCTGTTAAAATCAGATTCCTGTTCACGAGTGTAGTGTGGAACCTGAGATTTGTATTTCTAACATGTTCCCAGGTATTCCCAGGGCTGCTTCATAGGCTATTCTGAGTATCAAGTACACAGAGGAGACAATGAGAAGAACCTCAAATAAAAAAGCAAAAAGAGGTTGGGGCTGAAGATACAACTTCTGAATATGTATTAAAAACAGATCAAAAATATTGAGGCAAAAATTCAAGAAGTTCTACAAACTCTGAAGACAACAAATTAATCTATACCTAAGCATATTACAGTAAAACTGGAGGGGGAGAAGGAGGGAGAGAATGAGGAAAGAGTGAGAGAGAGAGACTGAGAGAGAGAGAGAGTGAAAGGAAGGAGAGAAGGAAGAGAAACAGAAGAAGAGGAGGAAAGGAATAAGAAGGAGGAGGAAAAGGGGGAGACTGTTAGTTAACTTATCAGAAATGACGGAAGCCAGAAAATAAGACCATAGAACACTTAAAGTATGCAAAGAAAATAGTTATCAACCATGGCATTTTACCTAGTGAAACTACTCTTCAAGATTAAGATATTTTCAGGCAAATAAAACTGAGTGAACTTATCACTGGTATACCTGCCCGGGAGAAAGGTTAAAAGGTATTCCTTAGCTCAAAGGAAAATGATGATCTCAAGTAGAAGCTCAGTGAAAGTACAAGAGAAACGAAGCAAACTAAATGGGGAATATATGAGTAAGCCTAAATTAATATCGGCTGCATGCTGGTGAGGTTCATATAGAGTTAAGCTACCCAACAGTTGCATATAACTTGGGAGATGATACCTAAATGTTGTCAGGTCATTACGTTGTCTGAAATAAGAAGTACAACTGACATTAGACTTTGGTAAGCTAGAGATTTGTGTTCTAATCTATTCATGTAACCACTAAAAATAATGTAAAATAAAATATCTAAAAAATAGTCAAGTTGATAGAAGGAAGAAAATGAAATATTTTAAATAATCTGAAAGAAGGCACTAGGACAGAAAAAAGAATAAGTTGGACAAGGAGGAAATATTTGGTAAAGTGGTGTATTTAAGTCCAAATATACCAACAGTTGCATTAAAGATAAATATACTAAGTTCTCCAACCAAAAGATAAAAAATATCAGACTGACAAGCAAAAAACAAAACCCAAATATACAGAAAATATCTAAAATATAAAGATATAATGCAGTTCAACAGGAAAAGAGACAAAAAACATACCACACAAACTGTCTAAAAGAAAACTAGAATATTCGTATCAGATATAGTATACTTTAAGGCAAAAAGCATTAATAATCATAAAATAATTACTAGGTAAGTCAAATAATATTAAATATGTATGCTACTAGTAACTTCAAAATATGTGGAAACAAAAACTGATGAACTACAAGACAATAGATTTTAGCACATCTCTGTCAATAACCAGCAAAACAGAACTCTGTAGTAAACACGCTTAGCCCAGCGGCCACACACAGACCTCCTCAACCCTTGCTGCACATGTCAAAGGCTGCAATGTACACATGAAGGGGAGAGTCAGGGCCAGGCTCAGGCCCTAGTCAGGTAATAATGCTGGATTAGGTATTTTGTTTAACTCCAAATTGTTGCAGACCACTGGCTCTCTTTGTTGAGGTGGGAGCTGTCCCTGGTGCTGTACTGTAATTAACGCTGATTCTCACCACAGCCCTTCAGTGTGGTTAGCAACACCTAGAGATGGGCGAACTGAGGCTCAGAGAAGTAGGATGAATTGAGAAGGGTACAAGCACTCTCTCCAAAGGAGCCAACAAGCTCCCAGGACAGAAGACAAGAGTACAGCACAGTGGAAAGAACAAGATGGGAAGTGTGGCTAAGGCCCAGCCCTGAGGCCCAGCCCTGAGGCCCAGCCAGGCTGAGCGGCCCGAGGGGAGCTCGGAGTTCACAGGTGTTGAGGTCACTAGAATGAGTTTCCTCACCTCTTCTACAGCAGACTTTCCCTCTTGAAACCAGAAGGGCCCAGCAGGTACCCAAGAGCAGGGCCCTGGGCTCATGGCAGAAATGGGTCGTGGTCCCAGCCTCAAGGAATTCAGTGTGGTAAATACAAGCCTTTAGTTAGGAAGAGCTTCAGTTAAAGTCAGTGGGGTCCAGATGAATTCCTTGTGAGCTCTTTCCCTCTGGCCCACCCTAAGCGCTTAGCTCTGATGGTTACCGAACCAGCCCTCCCAGGGGCTGCATTTCAGCAACTCTGTTACCCAGAGATGATCACCGTTCTCCTCCTGCTGTTTGTCCTCCTAGACCCTCCCCTTTAACCTGCAGCTCAGGGAGCCCACCTCGGGGAAGCTCTGCCGGACTCTCCCCCTCAGTCTCCCTGCTTCCTGTGCTCCTCCTTTCTCTAAACTGACCAGGCTCTCTCCACACTCAGTTCCAGGGCCCCCTGCTGGCATCAAAGCCGTCCCTTCATCAGCTAGCAGCGTGGTTGTGTCTTGGCTCCCTCCGACCAAGCCCAATGGCGTGATCCGCAAGTACACCATCTTCTGCTCCAGCCCTGGCTCAGGCCAACCGGTAAGTGGGGCTCTGGACACAAGGATGGGGACCAGAGAAAAAGTCCGATAGAAAAAACACCAGATCCAGTGGCTTTCAGACCAAACTGCAGGGCTGCTGGTATTTGCTCTTCTAGGTGGAATGATAATTAAGAATGGGCACCGGTCACCAACACCTACTGTTCACCTTGGGCCAGCCCTCTGCTCTAGAGACTGCAAAAGTGTCACAAGCCTTGTACAAGTTTTTGAGGCAGGCAGATGGGGACCAAGAGAGCAGGGTTAGAGGAGGGCCAGTCTCGGCCCCCCTGTTTTGGCTGATTACAGAACCTCCGAGCAGCTCCATGGATGTTGACTGGGGACCCGCTGTCCATTAAGCAGGGTCAGTCTCGGCTTGGAGGTGCTGCTGGAGCTCTGCCCTGAGGGATCGCCTCAGCATGGAGCCACTATGGGAGGAGGAAAGATGGGGCACAATGGAGAGAACAAAGGCATCTCTGAGAAGAGGCTTGGGGAGAAGACTGAATGTCTGAGGACCGGCCTCAACCTGGGGTGCAGAGCACCCCCAGCCGAGGCAGAGTGCAGAGGGTTAGCTTTGCCCCTTCCACTAAATGCTTGGAGATTCCAGTGGGGAGAAAAGAGCATCCCATAATATCCCTGCCTCTTCCTGACCTCCAGTCACACACACACCAAACCCTGCCAAGTAACTTCTCCAGAGACACCCGTTCCAGGTGCGGGGGCGGAGTGAGGTGGCAGACTCCTGCACTGAGCAGCTTCCAGTCTCTTGAAGAGGACCATGGCCCAGGGGCTGTGAGAATCCTCACAGGGGTGGGCAAAGGGCAGCATCAGGCAGGAGGAGCAGGCTTCCTCCACTGGCAGCTCATCTTTGGCACCAACATCTGCATGAGCTCTGGGCCACCAGGAAAGCTGCTCTGAACTTCCTCAGTAATTGTATCATTTCCTCCTATACCACACTTCTTTCTTTGCAAATTACTTCCAAGCAATGGGGCCTCATGCCTCAGTAGTCTCTGTCCTAGGGCAAGGGAGGCTCGAGCCCTCCTCCATATCCTCTAGGTCACTGCTTCATGTGCAGCACAGTGCGTGTAACACACTGAGGCGGCAGCACCCACAGCAGGGGACAGGAGACTTTACAGCACCCTGGAAATCCCACTTGTGCCCCATCCAGCCACTTCCCATCCCTACCACCTCAGCAGTAAGATTAGTGCTCCTCCTTTTGCCCCTTGTATAAATGGAGTCCTGTCCTCGTGTGTCTTCTTCTACTCACAGATTTTGCATTTGGGAATTCCATCCACATGGTTATTGCGGTTATAGACACTCATTCTCCCTTCTGTGTAGTTTTTGATGGTGTGTGTATACTCCCATTTATTTGTCCAATGTGCTGTCCACCCTGGCTGGAAGGCTTCGGTCTCTACTTGGGGCTAATCGCTTGGTGCTGCTATCCAAATCCCATGTGCATATCTTGGCCTTGCGTGCATGAGTCTCCATGGCATGTGCACGAAGAAGCATGGGTCACGGGTTTACAGATGTTAGCTGAGAGCACAGCACCACCTGCCCTGCTCATGGGGGACAAAACTTCTGGTTATTTCACATTTGCATGGGCACTCATATCTTCCAATCAACATTTTCATCCATGTATTCCCCCCCCCCATCCACACCCATTCTAGGCTGTCGCGACACAAAGCTTTAGTCATACTGGACACCCACCTCGCCTTTGCCCATGCCTTTGTCTCCCTTTGTCCTAGCATGGCATGCTCCTCCCTCACATGGGAAGGCCTTGGACGCTCGTCCTCCTCTCTGTCTTCTGCACTGTCTCTGAGGCCCTGGATGGATGGGACAGCACAATTCCATCCTTGAGTCCCTGGCCATGGAATAATGTTCTAGGAACATTCTGGTCACTAATACATGTTTGATGAGGGAATAAATACAGCCTAGCAATTGAAATACTGTAGATATTGGGAAATATTCTCCCTTACAGATAAGGGGAGAAAACAGTCATTCTCTGGCTTGGGATTTTGTAGCTATATCCTCCTCTTATAATGAAGTCTTCAAAGACTAGGAGCCTCCTCATTAGCCCAGGCATCAGGAGTCCCAGTCAGCTGTCTGGAGAGTCTCTCCAGGCCCAAGAACAGGGTGCCCAGCCGCCATCCTCCCCTGCTGCTGTTGGACTCACTGGCACTAGGACTTTCTGTTACTACAATAAATGCCTGTAATAATTAACTTAAAAAGAGGAAAGGTTTATGATGGCTCATGGTTTCCAAGGCTTCAGTTCACAGTCCCCTCCCCCACCACCCTTCAGACTGTGGTGAGGTACAGCACCATGGCTGAGCACATAGTGGAGCACGACGGTCACTTCTCAGCAGCAGGGGAGCAAAAAGGGAGACAAGAAGTGGCCTGGCTCATGACAGCCCCTTCAGGAGCCTGGCCCGAGAGAGCTCCCTTCCTCCACTCAGTCCCATCCCCTAAAGCTCCAGCGCCTCCAGTAGTGCTTAAACACATGGCTTTGGGAGACGTGTGAGACCCAAGCTGCATCGAGGCCCCTCCTTCCCAGCAACTCATGTCCTGATATACAGAACCCTCCCTCTCCACGGGAGATGCCCACTGCACGGCATTCCACCAACCCGCTGAGAACAGACTCCCCAGTATTTCCTAATCAGTGTTAATCCATGTCCTCAGGTGCAGAAGTCCTTTGTAAACTCACATGTGTCCTTCTCTGGCCTCATTTACAGTGAGGCTAGTGTGTGTGTGTGTGTGTGTGTGTGTGTGTGTGTGTGTGTGTGTGTATTACAAAAAAGTTGAGTGTACTGGGTTGTGTCAGTATGTGCCTCACGGTGCATTTGTGCCTACCCAGGACAGAAAGTTTGGCTTCCCCTTGAAGATACTAATGTCTTACCCAATCCTGAGTCTGTCATCTTCCCTCCCCCACACCAGGAATCTAATTCAGGACCTTGCCCTGATGAGGTAGGTGCAGTGCCCCTGAGCTACATCCCTGGCCCTGGGTGCCTTCTTTTAATCGAAAGGCTCTTGAAATCACTTTCAAAAGTCAGATCTCCATATTAAGCCCCAGTGGGTCACATTTTTCAAAATAAAGAAAATTGTGAAAAAAAACTATAGGTAAATATTTGTTTTCCCAATAAAAATAAAGATAAGCATCAGGTAAATGGAAATGATGGATAATTTCAAATTCTATAAAAGAAAATACCAAAAGCTATCAAAAACAATTAAAAGGGCTAAGGATTTAGCCCAGTGGCTCCAGTACCTGCCTTGCAAACACAAGGGCCCAGGTTCTATCCACAGTAATCACATACAACAGTGCCAGGCATGGTGACTCATGCCCACCAGTAATCAGTACCACGTACCACAATGCCAGATGTGGTGGCTCACACCTGTAATCCCAGCACTTGGGAGACAGAGGCAGGAGGATTGCTGTGAGTTAGAGGCTGAGCTCAGGGCCAGCCTGAACTATAAAAGTTAGACCTTGTCTCAAAAAAAATAATAAATAAATAAAAGCCAAGAAATCAACTGGTAAACACTTGCAATGTATGTAATACAAAATGGCTGTTCTCTTAAAATGGAAAGACTGCTTACAAATTGAGAGAAAAAAAAACTGAGCAACCTAAATTAAAAAAAAAAACAAAAAACAAATTGATAATTATCCAGAGAAGAAAGACATAACCAAAACAAAACCCCTTTTAAAAATACAAATCTAACTGGCAAAGATGAAAATAGAAACCAAAAAGCAAGCCAGGGTCAGTCATAGGGATGGTGGTCCACACCATGCCATAGGTGGAAGACATGTCTGACTTTACAAAGAACTTCTGTACCTTTAACCTCATTATGCCTCACAGGCACAGCAAAGGCAGACAAACCGCACTGCTTCCTAGTTTACAGGAGAGAACTGAGGCCCTGGGGAGCATGGGTGACACCATGTTTCACATGGTTAGTAGGAAGGGCAACCAAGAATTATGACGGCTGTGACCCCCCCCCCCCCCCAGGCCTCCTGCACCAAAATGAACTACAGTCTGGATATTTTCCCTCAAGCGATAGCTGTAGCTCAAAAGGGTTTCCCAACTCGCAGCGCCCAGGCTCGCTCTGCACCTGTCCCCAGCAGGGTTTGGATTCAAGGCTAGACCCCAGGAAGAAGGCAGGGGGACCCAATTGGAGAGCTTAGTATACTGGGGAGGTTGCCTATTCCTCCCCACACTCCCCTGCAGATGGCTTGGGCCCAGACCCATGCTTTCTCTTGTAAGTTGGCTTCCCAGCTGGCCATGGGCATGGAGAATGTCCCTCTATGACCGTGTATCTGTCTGGAAGTCTGTCCCTCCACTCGTGCATGTCCCTGTGCATGTGCGCGCGTGTGTGTGCAAGAGCCCACGACTGCAGAGATAGCTAATCATTAGCTCCCTCTGGCCTCAGGGAGGCCCCCATCTGTTCCTGGGTCTGCTGCCCATCTTTAGACTTCCACCCTGATTTCAAAGGGGATCTGGTACTGTCCTCTTCTCCCTTCCCTGCGGCTGACCAAAAAATAAAATAAAATGAAAGTCAGCCCCATCCTGCCTGTACCCAGGAAGAGGCTGACAGGAGGTCTGCAAACTAGCGCTTATCAAAAGCTCCTTCTCAAATTCATTTCAATATCTGAGCCTCTGGTTTCCAAGGCAACATAATCTTTTCATCAAAGCAACTGGTAAAACCACTGGGATCTGATATTGTTTTGTTGGCAACTTGTCAAAACTGTCATTTGGTTAAAAAAAAATTTATAGATTTATGTAACCTACAAATATATATGGTGATCTATACCACTAATAATCGTTAATAAAGTGCTGCCCAGTAAAGCTCTCACAGCACCTCTCCCACCGCCTCCTGCAGGAGGAAGGAGCGTAATTAGACAGCAGGGCTGGGAGGTGACTCTGAGCCAGGGACAGGCTGGGACACCTGTCTACAGCTCTAATAAAGAAAAGCAGTAATTTAGCTTCTTCTCAGAAACTCTTTCTTTTCTCACCATTTTTCTGGGACTCTCTGTCCCACATTCTCCTTTCTCTGATTCCTCCCATCTCACCCAAAATACCCACATTCCCTGGCCTGATGCCACAGTTGCCAGAGCCTGCATCACTCAGAGAGGTAAACTGAGGCTGTCCCAGCAATGCCGTCACACCCAGCTCAAATGCCAGCCTGCTCTGCTCCAAAACTGGGAAAGGACCAGCTGAGCACAGTCCTGCCTCCCCCAGGGGCTGCTGTCCTGTCCTCCAGCCCAGGGTGTCGCAGCAGGGAGCAAGCTAGAGGCCAAGGGCCCAGACCCTGCTTCTTAGCCCCGCTGTGCCCTTCCCCACAGGCTCCTAGTGAATATGAGACCAGTCCAGAGCAGCTCTTCTACCGGATCGCCCACCTGAACCGTGGGCAGCAGTACTTGCTGTGGGTGGCAGCCGTCACCTCTGCTGGCCGGGGCAACAGCAGCGAGAAGGTCACCATAGAGCCGGCCGGCAAGGGTGAGATGCTTTGGGCCTGGGCAGATGGGCAGACACTCCCTCCCAGAAACCTGTTTCTCCCCAGAGAGGGGCCTTCCCCCTCCCGCGCCCAGCTGTGAGGAGCTGGCTGCTCGCGTCCCTCCTGCATCCACCAAGACTGGGCCTCTGCTGCCCCCTGACTCCCAAAAAGCTACACAGCAGGCTGCAGCCAGCCTGAACTGCCTGCGCCATGCACAGCCTGCCCCAAACCCTTCTCTTTTGTAGAAAGAGGGGGATGCACCTTCACCGCCCCTCAGGGATGAGCCTGTGACCCAGTACTCAGCTCCTCAGGGGTGGGGAGCTGCAGCAGGAGGCACTGCCGGAACACAGCATTGTGGCCAGAGGGTGTCTGTGGTGGCCCATGTGCCCACTGATGTTCTGGGTTGGCATAAGACTTGCCTAGCATGTGCTCCCTGGATCCTTGGCCTGGCATGAGTGTGGCATACCCACACTCTGACTTTTGAAAGGAATGACATTTCTGAGACCTCAAGCTCTGTCCCAACACTGGGGCCAAGCAATTGACCACAGCGAGCCCAAGCCCTTAGGTTCTCCCCTTGGCTCCAGCTCTGCTCTGCGTTCCTCTCCTCTTGCCTCATCTCCTCTCCCACCCACTACCTAACTACACACATACAAACTCTCTCTCTGACTAACATAATGCACATACTAACACAATACAGATACCATATACATATAATAAATACACATGCATGCATACACACAGATCTACACACAGAGATGCTGAGATACACAGAGAAGCAGGGAGCCAGCCTGGGCAGAACCAAATCTGGCACCAGGTTTCTGGAGAAGCTGCTGATCTCCCTGGGACTCTGGGACATCTCCTCCCTCCAGGAAGCTGTCCACTCAGGCCACTCTGCCCCGCCACCTCTCTGGCAGCCAGTCCAGCCCACTTCCCAGAGCGTCCTCTTCTCCTCATGGCTCCCCAGCCCTTGTATGCTCCCCAAGCCCATGTCTGGGACCCAAGGAACTCATACACACCCCAGCCCATGGCCCGTCTGGCCCTAGGAGGCCCTCGGGGGCTCTGTTTCTTCCAGCAGAGCTGTGCTTTCCCGGCACCTGACACACCAGGGTGGCCTCTGCACCTGCCTTCTCCTCCGTGTCTTCACAGTGATGACCCCAGGGCCGTGTCACTTCTCGAGTCCCTTCTGCATATGAATCCCAAGTCAGTCTCCAACCCAGACGCATTTCTCACTCTCCAGAACATGCAGACCCAGCTGTTTCCCAGCTGTTCCCCTCCCCATGGGCCCCCCATGCACGGCAGGCTCAGTGTGGAGTAGCGTCTTCCAGCCTGACCTGCCAAACATGTTTTCCTGCTGGGCTCTTGCCTCCAGAGGCTCTGTCACCATCTACATAGCCCAGGCAGAGTCTTGGGAAGTCATCCTCACCTTCCCTATCAGATGTAGTTCAGCTCAACATAAAGATACACACTTGTAATCCCAGCCCTTAGGAGGCTGAGGCAGGAGTATCCACATGAATTCAGGGCCAGCTCGAGGCCAGTCTTAACTACATAGAAAGACCTTGTCTCAAAAAAGAAAAATAAGAACCCAAAACTGGTCTGACCTCAGGTCCTATCAGTCTTTGTCGTGAACTCTAGTTTCCTCTTTTCTACCACACACCCCCTCAGCCCGAATGCTGGCCCCATCTTGCCACTGTCTTGTCCTTCTGGGCCGCCTCTACCAGCACAGACAGGGTTTTATCCAAAACCTGTCTTGACTTGGGCTGTAATTCCAAGGAGCCTTAAATAAGGGGGCCAGGGGAGAGTTGCAGGGTAGAATAGAAGTGGCCTTCACCCTGTCCTCCCTGTAGCCCCAGCAAAGATCATCTCATTTGGGGGAACCGTGACAACACCCTGGATGAAGGACGTCCGGCTGCCCTGCCATTCGGTGGGAGATCCGGCCCCCACTGTGAAGTGGACCAAGGACAGGTACGCGCCAGGCTCTGGAGGGGCATCTGAGGTGCCCTTTCTACCAGCTGTTGTCTCCCCTGTTCTCACTGTGGGCTGCTCTGGAGGCTCCCCCTGCCAACACCCCAAGCTCTCCCTTCCCTGGGTGACACAGGAGGCTGAGATGCTAAAGCCCCTCCCCCAGAAGTACTGAGCACAACCCCAAGCATCCAGGACCCCAAGAACACCTCTTCCACTCCTGCCCACACCAGGGAGGCCCCAGGACAAGGGGTCCCAACCCTAACTGCTCATTTGTCCCGCAGTGAGGACTCGGCTATCCCCGTGTCCATGGACGGGCACCGGCTCATCCACACGAATGGCACCCTGCTGCTGCGCGCTGTGAAGGCCGAGGACTCGGGCTACTACACCTGCACTGCCACCAACACCGGAGGCTTCGACACCATCATCGTCAACCTTCTGGTGCAAGGTGGGGCTGAGAGGAGGCGATTCTGGTGGGCAGAGATGGAGAGAGAGGGTCTGTGAGGGCCAGGAAACAAGCCCCAGGGTGGAGATGGACCTCAAAACAGGTGGGGACAGACAAGAGACAGGAAGGCCAGGGAGAAGGAGCAGGGAGACACAACGAGGATGATCCCGGGCTTTCCTGGCGTGGGTCTCCCGGCCCCCATCCTGGGTCTGCGCTCTGCGCTAAGGGCTGTGATTTCCCTCACAGTTCCCCCGGACCAGCCCCGCCTCACTGTCTCCAAAACCTCCGCTTCGTCCATTACCCTGACCTGGATCCCAGGTGACAATGGTGGCAGCTCCATCCGAGGTGAGAGGGAGTCTGCATGAGGGGAAGGAGGGCAAGGAAGCTGGGGTCCTGGGCCAGGGGAAAACCTTCATCCAGTGCTATTTCTTTCCCCCATAACACCTGGAAAATGACTGTGGGGGAGGGGAGAATCCCATCACAAAAAAAGCTCTCAAGTGCATGAGTAACACCGTAGCCGGGAAGGCCTAAAGTTTTCCTCTCTGGGCCTGTTTCCCTAGATCAATGGTTCCCAAAGTTCAATGTGTCCAGGCTTCACTAAAAGTCTTGTAAACATGCAGCTTCCTGGTCAGCAGGTCTGGAGTGACCCTGAAATTCTACATTTCTAACAAACTACTGGATGGTGCAGATTCTAGGGAGATCCCTGAGGAGTACTGAGTTTAAGAAACTCCCCTTAAGTCGCACACCTTTGCAATTCTGCTACACTCGAACATTAGACATGAGAGAGGAGTAACACCCCCACACCCCCACCCAGCCCAAGCTGGACTCTCGGTCCTCCAGCTTTGCATATGATTTGCATAAGCCCCGCCCAATGGTCTGAGGCCCCACCCAGCTGCTATCTGTAGTCCTGAACCCCCACCACCACCAAGCACAGCAGGTAGTCCAAGTTGGGCCCCCGCTGCCGGCTCCTCTGAGCCACGCTGGTCCTGCAGGTTTCGTGCTGCAGTACTCGGTGGACAACAGCGAGGAGTGGAAGGACGTGTTCATCAGCTCCAGCGAGCGGTCCTTCAAGCTGGACAGCCTGAAGTGCGGCACATGGTACAAAGTGAAGCTGGCGGCCAAGAACAGTGTGGGCTCTGGGCGCATCAGTGAGATCATCGAGGCCAAGACCCACGGGCGAGGTGAGGCCGGATCCTGGCAGGAAGGAGAGAAGGGCGGGGCAGGGCGGTGTTGGGAGGGGGACGGTATGAAGGGCAAGGACTGGATACATAGGGGCCTGCAGGGAGGACTGCCACCACTACAGCATCCTGATGACAAAGTCATCATCACCAAGGAGATCGGTTCCACCCTCCTGCTGGGAGTGGCGAGGATGGCACTCCTCCTCCTCCTCCCCACCTCTCCTCCATTAACGCTGAGGCCTCTCTCCCAGTCCTGCCCTTTGCTGGTCCTTGGTGCCTCTGCAGTCCCAGCAGCCCAGGCAGACCATTCCCAGAAGGGACAAATGTTGCCTCCCCGTTCAGGCTCTCTGATCCCTCTTTCACTCTGGCCCTCAGAGCCCTCCTTCAGCAAAGACCAACACCTCTTCACCCACATCAACTCCACACACGCTCGGCTAAACCTGCAAGGGTGGAACAACGGGGGCTGCCCCATCACAGCCATCGTGCTGGAGTACCGGCCCAAGGGGACCTGGGCCTGGCAGGGTGTCCGGGCCAACAACTCAGCAGAGGTGTTTCTGACTGAATTGCGAGAGGCCACATGGTATGAGCTGCGCATGAGGGCCTGCAACAGTGCCGGCTGCGGCAATGAGACCGCCCAGTTTGCCACCCTGGACTACGATGGCAGTGAGTCGGGAAGGGCAGGAGCGGGCAGCCCAAGGCTGATGAGGGAGGCTGGCAGAGTGACAGCAAGCAGACACAGAAAGAGACAAATAGAAAAACAGGCAGGGACACAGTTAGGGAGAGGGGCTGGCACAGAGCTGCAGACTGAGCAAGCAGGTGAGCAGGGCCAGTGCACACAGCCAGGCACCCAGAGGCAGCAACGCTAAAGACAAAGCATCTTCAGAGTGCAGTCCTTGCTCTCCATTGCGTCACAGCCTGGCAAGAGAGACAAAGTAGAGATGCAGTTGTTGCCCTGGCCTCTGAGGACTCTGCTCACAGGGTGTATCCACCAGGATGGGACAGCCTGTGCTGCAGGAACAAACGCTGTGAACTTTTTGTTAGTTTTCCAAAATCCTCTGAAGATGGCTGACTGGTACCTTTTAGCCACACCATCTTGGACATGGAGTCTTCAAGTTCCCCCAAAAAGAGAGAAAGCACACTGCTTCGTACCATTCTTGGCCAAGGGTCAGCACTCACTTCTTTTCATACTTTAGTGTTCAAACTAGTGTGGCTTCAATCTAACTGCAAAGAAGTCTAGGAAATGCAGATAAGGACATGGGTTCATATGGAAAGAGCACCTGACTGGTGTCTTCCCCATAGAACTACTTCACGGACAGCCACACACACATATGTGAACAATGCACGCAGGTCCATTAGAGCAACATAAGCAGCTGAGTTCACAGGGTCCCACTGTCAAGGTAAACCAAGTCTGCATGTCTGTTAAGGAGACAGAATAAGTGTCGAGAAATGGGACCAAAATGAAAGTGTCACAAAGGAGATGACTCCTAAGCAGAGCTTGGAAAATAGGAAAAAACTTGCAGAGTTATATGGGGAAGAGAGCTTATCATTTCCTCCCCATGGGTACCCAAAGTTAGCAGACTTGTCCAGAATAGGAGGGCGCAGGAAAGAAAGTAAGAGCAGTTTTAGTGCCCATCAGAGGAAGAGAATAGATTCCCGCTGCCCTGACTGCTCCCTGCTGTTCCTTCTCCCTTTGTACCTCAGCCCCACTCCTAGCCAGATGTGGGAATTTAAGCCCATCAATTCACCTTCTCCAATTACATAATGAGCCTCAACAGGCAGAAAACCTGACTCAGAGATCTCAGGATAACTTTGCACCAGTACCAGGTAGAGGACAATATATAGGACAGTACAAGTACATGATTACTGATCATGACTGCCCTAATGGGACAAGAAACCTGGGGAGAAGACAGAGGGGAAGGTCAGGGCTCTCCACATCAGGAGGTAGAGCTCAGAGATCAGGATCAGCGAGAGAAGTCAAAGGGTTTCCCCACCCATGGGAGTTCCTACGTAATACTTGGCTCATAAGGGACATCTGATTCCCTGCTTCGCTCTCATTCAGGCACCATCCCGCCTATCAAGTCTGCTCAAGGAGAAGGGGATGATGTGAAGAAGCTGTTCACCATCGGTTGCCCAGTCATCCTGGCGACACTAGGGGTGGCACTGCTCTTCATTGTACGCAAGAAAAGGAAGGAGAAGAGGCTGAAGCGACTCCGAGGTGGGGGCATTTCCTCTGCACTTTGTAGGAAAGGGTGCTGACTCTCGGCCATTCTGTCCACTCTTCAGTGGCTCGGGGCACCATTCAGACAAGACAGAGTCCCGGAGTCCTTCCAAAGAAGAGGTGCCACTCAGATCT
>PVIR01023141.1:0-21231 GCA_004026965.1 Petromus typicus | reverse complement strand
AAAAGGAAAACAAAAAAAATATCTTTAAAATGCTTGATCACTTAACAATTGCAGAGTGCCTACTATGCTTGATGTCTTGATCCTAGGCATTCTACAATTCCACTACTGGCACAATGTTTATAACAAGAGTATTTAGTGAAAAGAGAAATATGAAAATTATGATCCACTCTGATTGATAAGTGGAACTGTTTAAGTACAAGGAAATCCCATTTAGAGAAGTGGTTTCCTGGAAGTGTTATCAAAGCAGAGACTCAACAAGAATCCAGATGGAAGGGGTAATTCAAAGACAAAGAATATACAAAGAAACAGAAGTTTTTAAAAATGGACCATTAGACTAACTCAAATGGTTCATAAAGCTGGATACTTTTCACATATGAGCAATGCAGGGGTAAAAGGGACTAGTGTTGGGAGAAGAAGTGTGGAAATAAGGAATCTATGCAGTGTCTTTTGTTGTTAATAGTTTGGAATATACACTGCAGACAATGTGGAAACACTGGGATACTTTAGAGGAATACATAGGCACAGTGAGTCCGCCACATCCAATAGGTTTCCACATCCATGACTTCAACCAAAATCTTTAGGAAAACTGGGGATTTCGCTCAAGCGATACCGTGCCTACCTTGGAAGCATAGGGGCCTGAGTCTGATAACCAGTACAGAACAAAAAAATCTTTGGGAAATAAAGTTGTGTTTCTGTTAAATAGGTACTGACTTCTTCTCATGATTATTTCCTAAATAAAACAGTGTAACTAATTATATAGCATTGGAAGTATGACCTATCGAGAAATGACTTAATACAGGAAGATGTTCATACACCATTTTATATGAGATCTGACTACCCACCAGTTTTAGAGTTTCAGGCCAGTCATGGAATCAACCCTCAGAGACACAAAGGGACAACTGCGCGTGTTTTGAGGGGATAAAGCTAGCTCAGTGTGTCACTACAGCGAAGCGTTCAGAAAGCAGGTGGAAGAGGAGGTGAGAGAACAGTGAAGGGTCTGCTACAGCAGCACAGGCCCGAGCTCTTCACAACAGTCTAAACAGGAGCTGTTTAGCAGAGAAAGAACACCCTACAGTGAAGCTTCTTCAGTAAAAGAAAAAAATCAGCAGGATGTCATCACTGGTGAGACACAGAAAGGAAAATGAAGACAAAAGGGACGAGGAGAGTGTGGTTGTCATTTGCAGAGTGAAGAGAATTAAAACATAAAAACAAAGACCAATGTCTTTTTTATCTATTAGAATAATTAAAAATTAATTTTAATACCCTTTATTAGTGAGAGGGTATGATCTGATATACATTCAAAACTACTTTAACTCAGCCATCAAAAGGAATCACTGACCTCTTATCACTTTCACAGGGCTTATTTTCTAATATTTTTATCCACCTCTTACATTTATTACTTCACTATAGGCCTCCTCCATCTGAAATGTAACTTTAGTCAAGGCTGGGATCTTATCCATTTTCTTCACTGACACAGCCAAGTAACCAGGATAATTTCTAGCACATAGTGGCACTTTTGAAAGAATATGTGAATGAGCAAATGAGTATGTGGAAGAATGAATGATTCAAAACAGGAAAATATGTCTTCTATTATATGTTTAAAGCACAAACAGGACTGGGGTTGCAGCTCTGTGGCAGAGAGTTTACCTACAGGTATGACGGCTGGGTTCAATACCCAGCACCACGCGCTCTTAAAAGAACAGGGGAGGAGGAGCCAGAGGGGGAGGAAGCGCAGGAGGAGCGGTGACGTGGGAGTGGGGAGGGCTGGAGAGCGAGACAGAGACTCCTCAAAATTTACATGGCATTAAGAAAACAGCACTCTCACATGTTAGTGGAAAAATGTAAATTTGTATGAACTTACTAAAAGTAATGTAATAATCTGTATCGAGGTTTTAATAATCATTCTTCTTAAAATTAACCTTCAGCCCTGAATCAGATAATGATGTAAAGATATATGCTTATAAAGATGCCCATTACAGCACTGTTTATAAAAGAAGTAAACAAAAAACTTCAAATTTTATAAATTCTATAAGTTTTGGATCATTTAAGAAATTACACACTATGTAATTATCTTAAACTATAATATTAAACATCTACTAACATAAAATACTCCCAGTATAGTGGATTAAAAAGCACATCATATTAACAACTTACAGGAGTATATCATCTATATAAAATAAAATGCAAATCTACTTTTACGCATAAAGATAACATGGAAGTGTGGTCACCAAAACTTTAACAAATACTGTATATTACCTTCAGGTGCTGGGGCTTTAATTTTTACTTTCTTCTTTATGTTCTTCTTTATTACTTGAATTTTCTACAGAGTATATCATCTTTCTAATCAGAAAAAACAAAGCTATTTTCATTTTAAAACCTCAGAAAGCTCTGTTCCTAATCCCCTTATGGTAACAAAAAGCAAGAAAGAAAACTTATTTTCCATCTGAAGGCTTCGGTACCACATTGGGAAACCCTAACTACCTCGACTCCTACTTATTTTAAATGTAAAAATAAATAAATAAATAAATAAAAATATATAGCTGTCACACTGTTTTAAATTATTACTCGAAATCACTAGCAATACCCAAGCCAGTACATTCAGGGAGCAGTGCCAATGCTAGGCTTTCTTCTTGCCCATTATTGTTTCCTGCATTAATCTTGCATGTTCACTTGTGTTAGTCACAGAAGACTAAACTGACCAGCAGAAAAACAAACATCTCTGTGTGTAGCCCTTACTAAAGGCTTTCATTAAGCTCAGAAATTAATTTGGAAAAAAATAATTCCAGGAAACAGCAGAAAACTTGACTCCACAGACATGTATTCCTTTGTATTTCAGTTTCTTGTTCATAAAGTGAATGACAGCACTCCACATGCTGTCCTGTTCTCAGATCTGGCACAGACCTGGTCTGTGATGACACTCTGATGCCCCTCCTTTAACACTCCCCCAGTGTCACTACATCTCCTGTGAACTTTCTTGCCCTGCCCAACAGCACAAGTGCTGCTTTCAAAGAACTTCAGGAACTTAACAGCCACTGTCGACCCCAATACAAGAACTTCTCCAGAATAAGAACCACACTGTATCTTTCCATGTTTTCAGCACCAATTACAGAACCTAGCATATAGTAAGCAAAAATGGAAAAATGAAGGGGTGAAAACAATCAAATTAGTAAATATTATTGAGACACCTAAAAAGAGAAAAACTTCATCTAAATCATAGCTATCTCTCTTACTAATAAATCAAAGTGAAATCAATAAACTAGAAAAGCTTCCATCAAGAAACTAAAGCAATCCTTTCAGAAAAGCTTAACTAAGCAAATGAGCCCCACCAATGGCATGCATCAGCAGCTCAGAACGTTCTTAATAAAAAAAACCAATACAGAACTAGAAAGGAAACTTCTAACACCAAAATCCATGTGGGTATTCCTTTACTGACAACAGAGCCAGGTATCTTATAAAATCAGAACACAAGACTCGATAGTTAGCTCCTGTTACTACACAATTCAAAACCAAACAACTAAAATTCTCAATACACACACACACACACACACACACACACATTCCCATGCTAGCAAAGTAAACAGCAAACAAAAAGTATCTAATTTGGGGCTGGGGATTTAACTCAGTGGTTCGGTACCTCTCTTGCAAGTTCAGGGGCCCGGGTTCTGTCCCCACTAACCACATAGCGCAATGCTGGCATGGAGACTCATACCCACCAGCAATCAGAGCCACATACCACAGTGCTGGGTGTGGTGGCTCACGGGCGTGGTGGCACATGCCTGTAATCCCAGTACTTGGGAGGCAGAGGCAGGAGGATTGCTGTGAGTTCAAGGCTCAGCTCAAGGCCAGCCTTAACTACAAAAGTGAGATCCTGTCTCAAAATAAATAAATAAATAAAATAAAAATTTATCCAGTTTGCCCATAACTATTAATAAAATACCTGTGAAACGGAAGAAAGAGTATAAGAGAATATCCCTGAGAACATAAAGGGAAGGACCTGGAGAAGGAAAAGAACATTCTAACAGTAAAGTTTCTGTTATGTTCAGAAAACAACAGAAGAAAGTAATTTGGGATCACTTTAACAAAGGAAAAACAAAGAAAAGATTATCAATGCAAATAATCAAAACAACATTTCACCAAAATCTACACAAGGGAAACACTGATTCAAGTTGAAGACTTGATTTGTTCAAAATATCTCTGAAGAAAAATTACTTAGGCATAAAATCTAGCCTCTTCTAACAGAAACGCTATTAGCCCCACCTGACTGGAACTTTATAGTCCTTCAACTATGGTGCTAATTATGTAAAGACAAGTAATGATGCTCTTAGATTCTGAAAGCTATATGGTTTCTTAATTGAAAATTACATTTGCACTACAAGTATTTACCCATAATGGTGAACAAAACCTGCTTTAACACAGTAAAAAGGCAAAAGTAAATAGAAAAACCATAAAATTCAAATTACAAAAGTATAAACTAATGAGGTTTTAGAGAATCAAAAGTTACTTAACTACTGAGGAACTTCTTAATTCAAAATCTCTTCAATAACTTTAGAATCCCTAAATCATCATTTGAAACATCACAAATTAAAGTGATCTAGATCATGGTAAATAAATAGTTCAGCTCCATTCATTTTTGTTCAAATAACAAGCAAAAGTAGGTTAATTCCCATAGATTAATCTGTGCCCAAACAAAGAAATGAAAAAAAAAGAAACAGCACAATTATTAAAAAACAACAAGAAGAAAACTAGTAGATAAGTTTCTCCTACTTAGGAAAAACAACCTAAATACTTGATCAGCAAACTAATTATTGCCATGTAAAAACATACATATAGAAAATGTTTTTCAGAACTGTATCTGAACAGAAGAAAACAGACCCCAAAATTAAGCCACAAGTAAAAAAACTTATCATTCTAAATTTAAAGTATCAAGAATCATTTTCAATGAAAAGAAATTCAAAAAAATGACTCACATTGTAAAATGAAGGTAGGATTTATGGATAGCAGCAGCTGATGACTGTTTCTTTGGTGATCCTGAGTGACAACTAGTCTCAAAAATTGATAAAGCATTTTCATCTTCACTATCATCTACAAGTAGAGTTTCGATATCTGTTCAATAATAAAAAAGCACAAATGATTGATATTAACACTCTACAAAAGTTAAGAAAATTTGGGTTAAAAAAATCACATGATATTACAAATAAAATTATCCATCAAATAATACAGATTGTCAAACTGACAAACTATAGAATTTTGAATAATTTATAAATGGAATTAAAATTCCTTCAGTATAACAAT
Source organism: Petromus typicus (assembly GCA_004026965.1). Lineage (NCBI taxonomy): Eukaryota > Metazoa > Chordata > Mammalia > Rodentia > Petromuridae > Petromus > Petromus typicus. The sequence goes on along the minus strand of PVIR01023141.1, from coordinate 15,939 downwards.
CCACTTAAGTATTAAGATATGCATTTTGACTAAACCATGTCTGGAAAAAAGTGGTAATATAACAATCCCTACCAACTAGAACTTTGAGTCACACTGGAACAAAATCAGTTCATTTCATATTTGGTTCAATTAACAGGTAACTGCATCAAGGCCAGTTCAGATGAAATCAACCATAAGAGACCAATTGACCCCTTTTTTAAAAATAGTGTATATATAAGGCCAGGGATTTAGCTCAGTAGTTCCAGTGCCTGCCTTGGAAGCGCAAGGTCCTGGGTTTGATCCCTGGGAACCACATACCACAATGCCAGGTGTGGTGGCTTAGCCTGTAATCCCAGCACTCGGGAGGCAGAGACAGGAGGATTGCTGGGAGTTTGAGGCCATCCTGGGCTACAAAGTGAGTTCAAGGTCAGCCTGAACTACAAAGTGAGACCTTGTCTCCAAAAAAATGAAAAAACAAAAGAAAATAAATAAAAATTTAAAAAACAAAAACAACTGAGTACCTTCTGAGTGTTGAAGAGGGATACTTTTCTAAGAAACAATATTAAAAACCAAAAATTTTGGGATAATACATCCAAATAACTAAAAGAAAATTGCTAATGCATAAACTCTGAGTGGGCTTCCTCACTGGTGCAGGTAATTTAATTCAATTAGCTGGAAATAAAGTATACTTTATACCAATAGGGGGAAACGGCAGGAAAACAGTTCTGTAAAATGATCATTCGCACATGAAAGTAAAAGGACCATAATCTTTCTGAAAGGAAGGTGAGACTTCTACAGTTTTTTAAAGGTAATACAAATTTTTCCATAAATTTAAATTTTAGGGGGAAGATACATATACCAATTATGACAAATGCATTTAGAAAGATACATAGGTCATAGCATAATACCTCATTCACAAACAGTATAATGTGTGCTCCTTTCCCTACTATAAAATTTAAGAAATTAATCTACGTAAGTGTAATCTAGCAATTCATATAACTATCACTAAAAATTAAGTTTTTGAAAGATAGATCTGTATGACAGCAAAATTCACTGACAGCAGTTACGATTTTATATACATGTAGACTTTTTTGTGGTACTAGGGGCCAAAACCAGGGTCTCACACATACAAGGCCAAGTACTCTGCCACTGAGCTACATGCTCAGTCCTCACTATATAACTTTCTAATGTTAGTGTATTTTTCACTGTATTTAGTTAGCATTTCTCAGAACCTTTTCCTTTTCTCTCTCTCTCTCTCTCTTTTTAGACAAGGTCTCGCTATGCAGTGCAGGTTGGCCTTCAACCCAGTGATCCTCCAGCCTCAGCCTCAGAATCATTTTTTCTGTTGGGAGCAAACTCCATTCCAGTCAGGTGCCACAGCCTGGAGAAAGTACACTACTTCCCCTCAAAGTTTAGAGGTCTTACACAGAATAGCATGCCAACTTAAACTCTAGCTTTCTCCTCCATTAGTGCTGCTTTTACAAGCAGCTTTCTGTTTTTATCTCAGATCCTACTCCTAAGGCTTAATCAAATTCATGGACTTCTCCTCTACCCCTCAACTTCTAATTTGTTCCCCTACCAACAGCTTAGATTCTCATCAGAACAGCACACAGCAAATGCCCAGCCAATAACATTAAAATATGTGTGATGAGGTGAATCCACAGAGGCATAAGAGTGGCACAGGCAAGAGCATGGGCTATAGGAGCAGTGCCAAACTATAGCACAAGTGTTATTTATCTTTTAAGAAAAAAGATCTAGCTGGACATGGTAGTACACACCTATAATTTCAGCACTCTGGAGGCTGAAGCTGGAGTATTGTCTGTGGAGTCTGAGGTAGCCTGGACTACATAGTGAAGTTAAGACCAGCCTTTGTATGTACCTCATTTAAAGTAAAAGCCTTTCTAGCAGTGGCCTTATAATGGGAGACAGCGTATGTCCCGAAGACATCACAGCACGTTGGGAAGCAGGCACAATATTTTGCATTGCATGGTAAAAATCCTGAGCACTGAACTGCGTAGCCAGATTCTGTCTCAAACGGTACACACACACACACACACACACACACACACACACACACACCAAAAACAAGTTTTCCTAAACTAAAATCTCAGTATTCAGGTTTAAAGTATTGGCACTCTGATACATAAGGTTTTGGGTTAAAGTTTAGGTGATCATCTCTAAAAGGTTCATCAGTCAGGTTGCCTGGGGTCAAGCAGGTCCCAGAACTGAGTGACTTTCTATAACCCAAATCATATCCAAAGCCTCCCAGTCTCCTCTTTATGAAGAGAACACTGAGCTCATAGGACTGTGATGAGGATTAATAAATGATAACTTACGTTAAGTCCTTTATAAGAATATCAGAAGCTATTATTATGGTCAACTTGCCAAAGATAATAGCACTCTTATATTGAGACAGTTAAAACACACCAGGAGAAAATAAACATTCACTCAGTGTATAAATATTCACCAGAGAACTACCAGACACTGGCTAACATGCCAGGCCCACAATGTACAGAAGTGAGTGAAACAGACCTTAGTTATGCAAATGCAAAAGAGTGACACATAAAGGATCTTATGAGGGAATTCTTCGTTGCCATACTCGTTTCATTTTAACAGCATGAAAAAGTACCTTCTTTCTTGTCACTCTGGTTAACTTCAGCATGAGGAAACACTTTTTGCAAGACTGCTAGGATGTTATTGAAGCTCCTTTCTAGCAGTGGCCTTATAATGGGAGACAGCGCATGTCCCGAAGACATCACAGCACGTTGGGAAGCAGGCACAATATTTTGCATTGCGTGGTAAAAATCCTGAGCACTGAGCACAATTGAGGAGACATCCAGCTGCAGTTTATGACTGCTGGCATAGATCTGAGGATAGCGCCTCCGAAGGGCAATCAGGGCAGCTTCAGTGCACAGGGCCTTGATATCAGCTCCACAGTATCCTAATGCACAAAGGGAAGAAAACAAAGCTGGGTTCATCCTCCAGAGCACACTTTGTATGTACCTCATTTAAAGTAAAAGCCAACATCAACTCCATAATTATGTACAATTCTATTGTCAAAAGGAGACTGATCATTTAACATCACCAAACAAAACTATTAAATCAAGGGCAAATAAAAAAAACTGAACAATGTTTTGAATATTTTAATAAAAACATTAACATATTATGTGTCAGGGACACTGATTACAATGTGCAGCTTTCTTCAGGGAAGGCCTTTAACAAATTATAGTTTCATTTCGCTCCTTCCTGAGCATTCTCGATCACCAGTTCAGACCTCATGACGTTACACTTACGTAGACATGGTTTTTCTGACATTGTTAACCCCTAAACACACCGCAGAATATATGTAAGCAGAAACTTCAAAAATAGCTGTTTTAATGCCAACTCTTGAGTACAATCCACTAATAGGTTCACATCCTCAAAATTATAATCTAAAGTTTATTTTCATCTCGGTAATTCCAAAAGCATAAAGGAATAAGAATGTTTATAAATATTTTCATGATGGAAGGATGATTAAAATATGTTACTATTCACATTGATTTTGCACATTAACTTTGCTTGAAATGACTAACAGCCTGTTTTAAAGGCTATACCAACATAGGGCACACTACCCTTTACCCACACCTCATGGGTGACACAATTACACAGCAGATCAAGCCTCCAGTGCTTTCAAATCTTTAGTGAGAGACAGACACATTTTTTAAAAACCTTGAACTATTAAGTCTGTATCACAAAAAGAAAGAACATCACATATTGTTTTTCACATCAGCAATTAAACCTGCATCTGGCCACTTTTATCCCTTATGCCAGCAGGGGAACCCCTCAATAAGTTCTAGAACACTGAAATCCTCAACTCCTCACAGAGAAGTATTAGGTCTGTACACTCATGATGATCTCACGCAGCACGTAAACCATGACTAAATGTTGATTACAAAGGAAAACTTACTTTTGTAAATAAGGAAGGAAAGGGGGTAAAGGGAAAGGAAAGAAAAAAGGCGAAAAAGAGAACCAAGACATATCATGTACAGGTACAAATTCAATACGATGAATGTTACCACTGTGTTTATCTACAATGTACCTATAAAATTAATTTTATAAAAACAAAGGAAAAATTAGGGGGAAGAAATGATCTTTTGAGAATTTACCTCAGATAAATTCTAAACAGATAAAACATAAATGCCATCCCACAACAGCAATCTATCTCCCAAATAAATCATCAAGATAACCCAGTTTTTATAATCTATTTTTTAATTAATAAACCTGAAAAAAATTCTTGCCTTTGATATAACAGCTGTTCCACTTATTAAACAAAATGAGTACAACACATCTGCTTAAAGTTATAAACAGTCAACAAAACAATCCAAAATGTGATTAAAGCATATGACCTGTCTTCAATATCAGAAAAAGAATAAACTACCATCTTCAAATACAAAATTCGCATCTTTTTCTTCTTTCAAATATATACATAGTCAACATACTGTACTGTTCTATTCAAATGCAGAAGCTTAGGTTAAAACATTAAGAAATAATTACGACAAAATTTAAAGAGTCACTAAGGGGTATCATATGTGTAAATGTTACCCTTAACATTTATGTCTATAATAGTAATGAATTACATGACAGCAATGTATTTTCAATTTAACAATAGCACACCTTTATTTCAGAACTAAATTTTCACATGGATTTGCATAATCAGTAGACCATAAAAATAGGAAATCTCTTCTATTTTCTTGCAAGTAAGGACTACTGGTTTATATCTGTGGTTCTTAACGTGAATGTTCATCAGAGTAAACAATAAAACTAAAACAAAAATAAATCTATGATTCCCAAGTCCCACAACAAACACAGTAAATCAGAATCTCTAAAGGGCTTGAAATTATGTGTATTTTGAGGAAAATTCTTTAGAAATGATTAGTATCACCAAAAAAATTTAGAACTAATAATGTACTTCTCTCACTGGATATAGCATTAAAAATACATCACGACCATGGTTAATGTGTTATATTTGTGGTGAACTCATGTCCTGGATCAGTCCTTTGTCCTATCATAATTTCTACTCTCAAAGGGTTGTCTTAGAAATATATGACGAGATCACTCTAGTAACACTAAAAATATGCCTTTGCCTTTTAAGTATTAAAAACTGCTATCCAAGAAATTATAAATATTCCTTTCATGATCATCCTAATTCTACCATTAGAATTCTGCTACTCTGCTACACACAAATATCTAGACAGCAAAGGAAAAGCATTTTCATGTATTGCACTTAAGACAGAAATTTCTGAAAGAAACACAACTACTAAACAGTCCACACTGAAAAACAAGACAAAAACGGTCAGACTATATGCTGGTCACAACAAAAGTTTATGAGGTTATTTTTTTAATACAATATGAAACAAATCGAAGGTCCACAATATAGATATTTCACTGATACATTTTTCTGTTTTTCTCCCTCACTGAAAATAAACTAGAGAAATAAGAATAGAGTGAGCTCTTAACTAATCATTAGCTACTGTTGCTTGTGCAATTGCTCTGGATACTAAATGTTGAAAAGGTTTCACTACTTAAAAATTACTCCTCTTATGCATGCAAAAAGTTCAAGTGCTAGGAAATTAGCTTCAAGGTAAAAGTTACCAAACCCATAACCTCAATAGAGATTATCTATCTTTGCAGTTGTTCATCAAGACTGCATAGTGTTTTAGGCATAAATTTCACTGAATTGAACCATACATGTTGAAACTTGTTTGGGATAAATATACAGATGACTTCATAATGGACTTAAAATTTATTACTAGTTCATTCCTATTGGAAGCTCTACATTTGTTGTTGTTTTTAAGGTGAACTAGCTTCTTAATAAATGGAATAAATGTCACAAATAAAGACAGTGGATTTTTATGTCACTATCTAGGAAGAAGAGTACGTGAGCAAAATCTACATATATACTGCCATCCCATGGAGGGGAGAAAAATGCAAGTAAAGTTTTTCAGTCCAGTAAGAAATTTCATGTGAAAAATTTTATAACATTTATTTCTCAGGAAATTTCCAAAATTATTTACACTGCATGTTAATGATTATTTTTGTTAAGGTTATATCTGTGACAAATTCACAGGAAAAAAAAATATAGAGATTTCCCATTCTGATCTGAACTCTAATATAGTAATATCATAAATAAAAATGGACCAATTTCAAAAAGGGGAAAGACTGGATTTTTTACCAAATACCACCCTCTCCCATAAAAGCAGCACAAGGCTTTGCAAAGGTCAAGCCAAATTTACATGAAATGGGTTTGGCGCATGCTCTCTTATACCAGGCAAAGCTTAAACTGGAGTAGTGCTGGAGAGATTTACGTTTTCTCCTCACCAGAAGATGTCGAGGTCTTTGTGGCTCAAAAGCTGAGGGACGCTGCTTCAGAGATGGAGGTCCCTGTGGATGAAGAGGATAATTCGGATGTAGCTAACTGAATGGACTATTGTTCTATTTAAGTTTTAATTATGATGGTTGGATCACAATGATTTTTTAACTTATTCTTTTTGGTTCTGGTAATTTTAAGGTTTTCCCAAGAAGACTGCTGTTATTGAGCTTACTTGGGGGACTGCTCCACAATGTTTAAAAAGTTCATGGAGATTTTTTTAAATTGATATTTTGGAGAATATGAGAGGAAAACTAACAAAAAGGGAAGAGGAAAGAAGCAGAAATTCTTTTGTGTATATTCAGTTATTTAATACTGCATCTCTTTTTACTTCTGACCTAATTAGAGCCAAAACCCTAAATTCCATCTCCTATGCACATAAATGCTTTCTCGTCCCATCCTTTCAGGATGGTAGTGTTCGTTCACTCTGTAGGGAGACCTTCCGCTCTGTGGAGGATTTAAAATTAAATCAGAAAGTTTTATATTTGGTTTACCAAATACAATCAAGTATTTGGCTGGAAGACTCCTCCCACCCAACTTCTTTCTAGACCACAGGAATAGATGCACTAATTTGTGTTGTCTATAAAGTAAAAGACTACAGTCCTGCTTTTGACATGGAACTTTAAGGTTAAGCTTATTTTTTAAAGATTTCTGAAGAGGGACTACTGCTAAAAGGAAACATTGTAGTAATATGAAGGACACCAAGCACTCAGTGAAAAGCATCTCATACTACTAACGTTTGTTAAACACCTAATGATAGCCAAAATTCTATCTTAGAAGTGTTCAAACTTTAAGTGAAATATTTAAAATAACTTTTAAATATGAAGGCAGAGCCATCTCTTGCACAACAGACATAACTATACTTGTTCACATTTCATACATAAGGGGAAAGGGAATCTGAGCAGAAAAATGACAATCAAAGAATTCAAATAATAGCACTCACCAACACATTTTTCGGCCAGTTCACCTAAAAAAGCATCTGACAATTTTGGGTTCCAGTCCCTGGTATGAATCTGTAAGATGTGTTTTCTTGCCTAAGAAGAGTACAGATAAGTTTTCATCAACCCCTCAAATGTACTATCTGAAACAAATTATGAACAGCCAGTTTTAAAAATGTAAACAGCTTAGCATCCACAGCAACCTGTGTACCATGTGGCAGACTGGCTACCGCTGCTGCACAAGCTCAGACACCTCACGTTCTGAGAGATGGAGAGACCTCACTAGTAACTAGCACATAAAGGTTATGTGAGTCATCCAGGGCTAGCATTTAAAAGCTACACTTCACTTTTTATCATGCCACTTTTACCATTTCAAAACATAAACCAAAAACTATGAGTTATAATAATCAAAACTTTTAAGCAGGGGTCAAGGATTTAGCTTAGTGGCATGGTACCTACCCTCAAAACTTTTAAGTACTTTTCTTTTTTTGCTTTCTGATTTTTGTTTTTATTGTTGTTTGGGGGTTTTTGAGACTGGGTCTCAATATGTTGTCTGGGCTTTACTTACTATGTTGCCCAGAGTAGCTTCAAACTCACAACAATCCTCCTGCCTCTACCTCCCAAGTACTGAGATTACAGATATGTCCCTCATGTCCAGTTTATATAATCTAGATTTCAAAGAACTTTGAGATTTATTGCATGTATAAGGTACTGACAATGAGGAAAATGACAAATAATTTTAAACAATTTTGCCTTAATTTTTTTCCCTCAAAAATAGAATTCTCTAGCTTAAATTTGACAGTGCAGCACAATCTAAATTTTATCATTTTGGCTCTACAAAAAAACCAAATTTTTTAAACAGTAAAAGAGAAGTACTAATCTAGAAAAATCTACAATCATCTGACAGCACAATCCAGAGTGGGGACAGAATTTTTCACATCTACCTTCTTTTTGTGGACGGAAAGTGAACATGCAGGTTAGGAGTGTGAACTCAGAGCAGTGTCTGCCCATCATGTACAAGCCCAGAGTCTGATCTACGGCACTACCAATATATATATATATATATATCCTTCTTACCTCTACAACGCTGCCGCCTTACCTTGTTTGAGATATAAAAAAGCAAACTGTAAGCAAGACACTCTTACTGACTTAAAAGATTTGGGGGGTCTAGCAACTAAAACAAAAAGAAGAACTTCGAATCAAAAGACATCTTACTCAAAAGTTGGCAAAGTCTAACAGCTAAATAGCTACCATTCAATTACAACTTCTAAGTCAGGAGCTCAGCTACCAAAATGAAATCAATACAACATTTGTTTCCTTCCAACTTGAAGTTATTTGTCTCATAGACCCTTAATAACTACAAATAAAAGTCCAAAAGAAATATTATTTCAAAAGCATATATATTCTGTGCAATAACATTAAAAATCAACTTAGACTTCATTAGCAGGATGCAAACAATTCATTACAGGACAGTGAAGCATGAAAAACACGTAAAACAAAATGTAAACTGGAAGATACTTCAGAAATATCTGTCTTTAGCCCCTCACTTTATAAAATAAGTAAATGTTTGAAAAATTGAAATTACCCAAGGTCAGCAAATTATTGTCAGGTCTCAAGCACTTAATACTATGTTTTCTCCATATAACTTAGACCTTATAAGGTATAAGCTACCTTTCTTTTGCTAATACCAATGTAGAATGAAGGGAAAATTCTGTAACTGATGAAATGCACAGATGGTCATTGTTCACTTCACTCTACATAGTACATAGATCATATGCCTTCCTCTAATAGAGAGTACCTTCCCTCTGGTTTTTTGTTTGTTTGTTATTGGGGTTTTTTTGGTAGTGGTGGCTGTGGTATTACTAGAGATTAAACCCAGGGATTCTGCACTGAACTATATCCCCAGCTCATTTCTTATTTTGTAGAATCACTAAGTTGCACAGGCTGGGATCAAACTTGCAATCCTCCCCACTCCCCACCCGGAGAGCTGGGATTTCAAGTATATGCCGGCACAGCTGACTACCTTCATCTACTGCTAAGAATCAAAGACAAATTCAAACCTTTATTCATCAGAATTTTCAAACACAGACATAAGTATGCAATTAGGATGCTGATAAAGACTGCTACACAACAAAGAAAAAGATAAATTAAAAAGCATTACTGCATACAGAAGATATGTATTACTTTATGCTAATAGAGACCTAATGAGATTACTAAATTTGGAACAAGATTTAATTGGACTAATCTTTTACTTGATTAAATAGTAAGAGTTATAATGTTCTGTTGCCCCCTTTTGTGTGGTCTATGCCTGTTAGGGCTGTGAGGGCTGTGATAGGCCTAGAGATCCTGAGATCCTTTGTACTAGGACCACTATGGAATCACAGAAATGGCTGTCCTGCACAGAAAGGGAAATTGACTGTGTTCCCTAGAATTAAGCATGTTTCCTGTACACTGCAGAGCCAAAAAACTTGTGAGTGTATTGTCAGAAGTTACAAACGAGATGCCATTTCTCTATGCTAAAACAGACTTCAGCCTTTTCTCAGACAACTAAATCCACCTCTACAGACTGGGTTATTGCTAGAAACTGTACATGCTTTGTGCCCCATCCTAACTGGGTGAACCTGGCACCTGGCTCAGTGACTGACTAGTAGGGCCACAGACAGATGTCAAACTGAGGCACAACTTGTTCTGCACAGGGAAACTTTGATCTCACAGTATCTCTACTGTCCTAGTCACCCACTAAGCTTCCATATCTATATGCCTAAACCAGGCATTTCACAAAAGGGATATGATCAAAGCCATACAATAATGTGCATTCAAATGTAGCATCTCTGCTATGTAGCATCTCTCAAACCGAGTCTAACAATAAAAATTTCAAGGAGAATTAGCAAAAAGAGTGCTGTATATAATAAAAATCACATTTTACATAATAAATTATCATAACATATATTAGCACCCTGTCTTAAGAATATATTCTTTCTTTAAAAAAAAAGCACTACACTATAATGGCAACAGTATTTCATCTGAGTGAAATACGCTGATCACTGACAACTCGGAGGGGCTGGCAGTATAACTCAGCAGTAGAGCTCCAGGACCTTCGGCTGAATCCAGGGCGGTGGTGAACATGGCACAGGGTTATGTTCAATCCCAGCACTGCCCGCACCCCCAAAGTAAATATCTGGGCACCGGCTCCTTACTGAAAAACATACTCCTACACTAAAAACATCATTTCTATGACCAAAAGTTACTTTGATTAGAAATAGCTACCAAATTAGATAATTGCTACAATCTAGAGAAATAAACAATAATTTAATAACATTAAAGAATAACTTAAGAAATAAACAATAACTGAATAAGAATTTAATAAGCACAAAATCCATCAAAAAATTTAAAAATTTATCAAAGTACTCAGAAGTATGGATGTGTGTGTGTATATACACACACATTATTAGAAATATGTACACATTTTGTAACTGAGCTATATATAAATCTAAATACACTGAAAACAAAGACTCTTACCTTTTGATCAGGTAGATTAAAAAGGAATTCTCTGTCAAAACGACCAGGTCTCCTGAGTGCAGGATCTATAGAATCAAGTCTGTTTGTAGCACCAATAACAACAATTTCACCCCTGTTATCTAATCCATCCATAAGAGCAAGGAGTGTGGACACTATGGAGCTGGAAAAAATTTTCAAGAAATTAAAAATGCTTTACATGAAAGAGAACCTTGTAAACACTGCTACTTATATAATTTTTATCAGTCTTAAATGCAATAAAATACTGGCACAAATATATCAATATAAAATGAAGTGTGGAAAGTACTCAAAAAAATTATAAATGTGAAGCACAGCAACTAAGAGAAAGAGAAACAAAGAGAAAAAAACTAAAATAGACTTATCTAAACTTAAACCTAAACTGGTTAGTGTGGTTCAGTGGCAGGGAGCTTACCTGGCCCAGGACTTGACAACAACACTAAAAAAATAAATATCACTTTATTGTTTCAAAAGGCCCAATTAAGAAACAAAAAGACAACCCAAAGAAGAAGAAAATGTTTGCAAATTACATATTTAATAAAAGTCTAGGGCTGAAATATATAAAGAACCATTACAAAATGAATACAAGATAAATAACAAATCTAAAAATAGCCAAAAGATTTTACACAAAGGACATATCATCACACTAGCCATACGGAAATAAAACCAAATTCAATACCAGTTTAAATCCATGATAACTAAAAGCAGACAGGTAAATACAACCACTGTTGATGAAGCTGCAGAAAACAAAGAGAACACTCAGATAGTACTTGAAGAAACTAACATGAAGTCCCTTTCTGGAAAACAGTCTGGCAGGTCCCCTGCCACATTAAAACAAAGACTTGATGTGATCTAGCAACAGCCACAAAAAGCTTACACATGCAAGTTCATAGCAACATGTTTTTGGAATAGCCAAAATGTGTAAGGAAGCCAAAATGTCCATCAGCTGATGGAAATATATAATGTGGTTTATCCTCACAATGGAAAATTACTCCTCAATAAACACAGAGGAAGTAGTGATACATGCTACAACATGGATGAACTGTGAAAACACTGTGCTAACTGAAAGAGACAAAACATAAAAAGCTGTGTAATAATTTATATGAAATATCCACTCTAACCAGACCTATAAAAATAAAAGTTCCATAATGGCTACCTCAAGTATAGAAGGGTAACAGAAAGGCTGGTGTGATGGCTAAAGGACACAGGATTTTTAGGGTGACTTCTAGAATGCTATAAAGTTGATGTGTGAGATAACTAGAGATCTCTCTAAATACACTAAAATCCAATAAAATATGGAGTTTAAATAGGTAAATTGAGTACCTGTGGGTTGTATCTCAATAAAATGCCAAAACAATGCATAGCAACTTATTTGCCTGTACTCCCAGCTACTCAGGAGGTTGAGATGGGGGAGCGGGGTCTTTCCTTTTGTTTGAGACAGGATCTCACGATGTAGTTCAGGCTGTCCTTGAACTCACTATGTATCTCAGGCTGGCCTCTAACTTTCAGTGATTCTCCTGCCTCAGCTTCCCAAGTGCTGGGATTACAGGTGCGCACCACAATGCCCAACCAGCTCCTCTTTTCTAACATTGGTAATCACCACTATAAACCTTCCTCTGTGTGTGGCTTTTGCTATATTGCATTTTTGCTGCCTTACTTCTCTTCTCTCCTTGTGGTACTAGGATCAAATCAAGCCCTACTCATGCTAAACAAATACTCTATTGTAATGAGAAAAAAATTACTTTTTAAATTTGCTGATTGTAACCTAATTTTCAAGCAATTACCGTGAAATTTCCATGTGGTTATCTATATAATGTATATGTCGTGGCTGTTTCAGGGTTGTTTTTGGCTTTTTTGAACCAGGGATTGAACTCGTGACCTTGTGCTTTTGAGGCAGGTGCTGGAACCACTGAGCTAAATCCCTGGCCCTGTTATGGAAGTTAACTGAAAACTTCTTTAAATGTCTGTTACTTCTATTTAGTACATAGTAAAGTTTATTTCTGATATTGTTGCTTTCTAAGTAATGGGCAAGAAATACAATGTTCAGTTATTCATTATTTTTGTGTTGGAGCTTTTCGGCCCTGTAGATCTTATAGTTTTTATTTCAAAAAATGTAGTCTTCTGGGCCGGGGATTTAGTTCAGTGGTTCTGGCACCTGTCTTGCAAGTGCAAGGGCCCACATCATACAGGGTGGAGACTCATGCTCAGCAGCAACCACTACCACATATCACAGTGCCAGGTGTGGTGGCTCATGCCTGTAATCCCAGCACTCGGAGAGGCAGGAGGATTGCTGTGATGTGATGTGGCTTGGAGGCTGAGCTCAGGGCCAGCCTGAACTACAAATTGAGACCCTGTCTCAAAAAAAAAGTAGTCTTCTGGTATTAAGAACATATACATGTATAATCACTGTATCTTCTTGTTACTTTGATCTCTTTATCATTATGCAGTGGTGATCTCTGTCTCTTACAAGTCTTTGTCTTAATGTGTGTTTTGTCTAATGTAAGTATAGCTAGCTCAAAGTGGTTTTGGTTGCAATTCTGATAGAATATCCTTTTTATTTTTTTGAGACAGAGTCTGGCTGTGTAGTTCAGGTTGGCCCTGAGCTCATTATATAGTCCAGGTTAGCCCTGAACTCACAGCAATCCTTCTGCCTTTGCTTCCCTAGTGCTGAGATTATAGGCCTGAGTCATCACAACCGATATTGTTGTATGTGGTTACCGGGGATCAAACTCGGGACCCTGCACTTATAAGGCAGACACTGGAACCACTGAGCTAAATCCCCACCCCATATCTCTCTCTCTCTCTCTCTTTTTTTTAAAGACGAGGTCTCCTTAGGTAATTTAGACTGGTCTTAAACTCACTATCTAGTCCAGGCTGGCTTCAAATTCATGATAATTCATCTGCCTCAGTCTCCTGAGAACTGGGATTACAGGCAAGCATATCATATGCAGCTTATACTACATACTGAATTCAGCTTAGGGGTTGTCTTTATTGGAAAAATGAATTTCTTGCAGACAGCCTATCTTTAGGTCTTTTGTGTCAGGCATTCAGCTGTTTATAACTTTTTTTTTGTTTGCTTTGTTTTATTTTTTTTGAGACAGGGTCTCACTTTGTAGTTCAGTCTGGCCCTGAGCTCAGCCTCAAACTCACATCACAGCAATCCTCCTGCCTCTGCCTCCCAAGTGCTTGTGTTACAGGCCATCATGCCTGGCATTGATTGCTGCTTGTCATGAGTCTCCAAGCCCAGTACTGTATTTGCTTACCGGGGCATCAAACCCAGGCCCTTGTGCTTGCAAGACAGGCACCAGAACCAATAAGCTAAATCCCCAGCCCACAGAAGCATTATTTTTATAGCCAAAGATAAAATTCAATCTGCATCTGATGATAAAATGAGGAACATATACAGGTAAACATCAAGGAATAAACAAATATGAACAAAACAGCACACATAATAGATACATCTCAAAGCATTTTGAAATTCAGAATTAAGCAACTTTTTCCATAAAAGGTCAAATAGTAAATGTTTTAAGCTTTGCAAGCCATACAATGTCCTCCTCACAACTACTTATACATCTGCTCTTACAGCACAAAAGCAACCACAGACAATCTATAAGAACAACCACAGTTGTGCTCGCCTGTGACTTCATCTGCAAGAATAAGCCAAGGGCTGGATTGGGCCTACACAATGCAGCTTACAGACATCTGTGCTACGTGAAAGGTGGTTTTCAAGCAAACAGGTTAAGTTTTAAAAGTCTTTGTTAGTCTTATAGCATTTAGCCAAGAGCTAAGGCTAAATACTAAGACACAGAAAAAAAGTCAACACAGCCAGCCAAAGAAAACTTACCTGTGGATCTGGTCTTGTCTACTAGAGCGAACTGGAGCTAATCCATCTATTTCATCAAAAAATATTATAGAAGGTCTCATCAAATATGCCTAGTAAAAGTAAAGTATTTGTTTACTATAGTAATTTTCACTTTTTAATTTAATTACTTTATTTTCTTAGTAAATAACATAAGCAAATGGTACAAAACTGAGCACGTATAAAAGAGTATATACTGAAAAGGAAATATCCTTACCATCCAAGTCACCCACAAGAGTTCCTCCCCCAAAACAACAACCTTTTTCAGTTTCCTCAGTTTTCTGAACATAGAAATGGAAATATAGTTTCGGTTTTTGAGTTTTTTGAGTCAGAGTCTCACTTCGTAGCTCAGGCTGGCCCTGAGATCAGCCTCAGAGCTCACAGCAATCTACTGGCCTCCAAGCCCTTGCACTTACAAGGCAAGTGCCGGAACTACTGAGCTAAATCCTCAGGCCTGGAAATATAGTTTTAAACATGAAGGCTACCACACTATACTTACTCATTTACCATTTGACACTCATTCATTTCTATGATTGTTTGGTCTGGTGTTGGGGTTAGAATCCAGGGCTTCATGTGTGCTGTGCACATGTTGTACCATTGAATGACACTCCCACATCCTAGCATCTTTTTATATTTATAGATAACAATACAGCAAAATTAAATACCATATAAACACATGAGATTTATCTTTACTATTTTAAAAAGTTGTGACTACCAATAATTTTTTAAAACAAAAGCAAATATCACATCTAGCCCTAGCAACCAAGAAAGCAATTTAAAATAAAGTAAAATAAACTTAGATAAAGGAAGCTACATAATTTAATGCTTAAATGAAACCAAAATACACTTGTATCCCCCAGCATGAAGTGATTACAAAGTACAACTGCCTTAAAAATTTTAAGGAGGCCAGGGATTTAGCTCAGTGGTTCTTAACTTGCCCTGCAAGGGCAAGGTCCATACTACAATGCGAGGTGTGGTGACTCACACCCACCAGCAATCAGTATCACATACTACAACGCCATGCGTGGTGGCTCACTCTTTTTATCTCAGTACTTGGGAGGCAGAGACAGGAACATTGCTCATTTAAGGACTACCCTGAACTACAAAATGAGACCCTGTCCTAAAAAACTAAAGAGTTAAATGATTTCACTGGATAATACACCATCATCTGTCTATTCTTCCCTTTTCTATTAACATTTCATATTTATATTGCCTTATTATTA
>PVIR01023140.1:0-27388 GCA_004026965.1 Petromus typicus | reverse complement strand
ACTGTTGGTGGGACTGTAGACTCGTACAACCCCTGTGGAGATCAGTTTGGAGAATCCTCAAAAAGCTAGGATTGATGGTCCCATTTGACCCGGCCATTGCCCTGCTAGGTATATACACAAAAGAATTAAAAGACTCATATCACAGTGACATATGTGCACCCATGTTTATAGCAGCCCAGTTTGTGATTGCTACATCTTGAAAACAACCCAAGTGTCCATCGACTGGAGACTGGATAAAAAAGCTGTGGTTCTTCTACAGAATGGAGTACTACTCTGCCATAAAAAATAATAAGTTTGAATCATTTGTACTTAAATGGACATATCTTGAGGATATCCTCATAAGTGAAATAAATAGGGCACAGATAGGTACATATTGCATCTTTTCTCTGGTCTGAGAAAATGAAGATGTAAACGAGTCCTAGCATTGTATGTTATATATTGTGAAATAGAAAATGGTCAATGTAAAATAAGGTGAAAGGGGACAATGTTGAGATTGTAACAAAAAAGTAAGGAAACAACTTTTATGTATATGGGGGGGTGGTAGCATGGGTAGGGCTATTGGAAAAAATGAGAATTAAGTTGTGTCTTATACTGGTACAAATCCCCATTATGGAGTGCAATCATGATGTGTATATTTAATGTACCAATAAAGATTTAAAATATATATATATATATAAAAGAAGAAACCAATAGCCAGCATCATACTAAATGTTCAAAAACTGAAACTTTTCATACTAAGATCAGGATCAAGACAAGCATGTCCACTTTTACCACTCCTTTTCAATATAGTGCTAGAAACTTTAGTCACAACAATTAGAGAAGAAAAAAAATTAAAGGAATAAAGATAGGAAAGGAAGAAGTTAAACTGTCATTATTTGCTGATGACTTGATAGTCTACATTGAAGATCCTAAAATTTCAACCAAAAGTCTGCTAGATTTAATTACCAAATTTAGTAGCATAGTTGTATACAAGGTCAATTCTCAAAAATCAATAGTCTTTGTATACACAAACAGTAGACCCACTGAGAAAGAAATTGGGGAGTCAAGCCCTTTTTCAATAGCATCCAAAAAGTGAAGTGTCTAGGAATCAATCTAACAAAAGAAGTGAAAAAACTACTCTAAAAACTACAGTACTCTGATAAAAGAGATAGAAGAAGATATCAGAATATTGAAAGCCATCCCTTGTTCCAGGCTAGGAAGAACCAATATTCTCAAAATGCCTATATTTTCATAACTCCTATATAGATTCAATGCAGTCCTGATTGAAATCCCAATAACATATTTCACAGTTTTAGAGAAAATAACCCAAAAATTTAGCTGGAACCACAAATGACCTAGGATAGCAAAAGCAATTATAGGTAACAAGGACATGGCAGAGGGTATCATGATCCATATCATGAAACTATAGTACAAAGCCAGTGTAGTAAAAACTGCATGGAACTGGCAAAGTAACACATCTGAGCATCAGTGGAATAGATTAGAAGATCCAGAAACAACTCCAGATACATTAAGTCAGCTCATCTTTGACAAAGAAGCCAAATATCCTCAATGGAGGAAAAATAGCCACTTTAACAAATGGTGCTGGAAAAACTGGGCTCTAACCTGACAAAGGCTAATGTTAGACCTATTTCTTTCACCATGTACTGAACTAAAATCAAAGTAGACTAGAGGCCTAAACATTAAAACAGAAACACTAAACCTACTTGAAAACAAGTTAAGTAAAACTCTTGGAGACATTAGCTTAGGGGAAGACTTTATGAACACAACTTTGATAGCATCAGAACTGGCAGAAGGAATCAACAAATGGGATCTCATCCTATTAAAAAACTTCTGCACAGCAAAAGAAACCACCAGCAGAGCAAAGAGACTCTCAACAATATAGGAAAAAAATTTTTTTACCAGCTGTTCCACAGATAAAAGGCTACAATCTAGAATATATAAAGAGCTTAAAAAAAACCAACCTCCTCAAATTTAAAGACCCAGTTCAAAACTGGGCATCTGAAAAGAACAGACACTTTTCAGAAGAAGAAGTAAAAGCAGCTAAGAAGCATATGAAGAAATGCTCCATAACATTGGTTATTCAAGAGACGCAGATGAAAACAACTCTGAAATTTCATCTCATTCCAGAAAGAATGGCTGCTATCTTTAAATCAACCAGCAATAAATATTGGTGAGGTTGTGGGGAGAAAGGAACCCTTTTCCAGTGTTGGTGGGAATATAGACTGGTACAACCACTATGGAGATCAGTGTGGTAATTCCTCAAAAGACTAGGATTAGATATCCCATCTGATCTGCTATTCTCCTACCAGGAATACACATGAAAAAATTAAAAGATTCATATCACAATTATATATGTGCACCCATGTTTATGGCAGTTCAATTTGTGATAACTAAATCTTAGAAAGAACTCAAATGTCCATCAACTGGAGACTGAATAAAGATGTGGTTTTTCTTTTTTCTTTTTTTGAGACAAGGTCTCACTTTGTAGTTCAGGCTGACCCTGAGCTCAGCTTCAAACTCACTTCACAGCAATCCTCCTGCCTCTGCCTCCCAAGTGCTGGGATTACAGGCGTGAGTCACTACACCCTGCACTGTGGTATGTGGTACTGATTGCTGCTGGGCATGAGTCTCCATGCCCAGTATTGTATGTGGTTACGGGGGATTGAACCTGGGCCCTTGTGCTTGTAAGACAGGAGCTGAAACCACTGAGCTAAATCCCTGGCCCCAAGATGTGGTTTTTCTATAGAATGGTAATAGTATTACCCTGCCATGAAGAATGACAAATTTGAGTCATTCATCCTTAAATGGACATACCTTCAGGACATATTCGTAAGTGATATAAATAGGTTAGGGATGTGCAAATATCATATCTTTTCTTTGACATCACAAATTGAAATTGTGAGTTTTAAAATGTATATTAGGTATTAAACAACAAACTATTCAAAAGTAAGTAGGGTAGGGCTAAGTAATGAAGGGAAAGAAAAAATTGTGATGGTAATAAAAAATGGAAAGAAAACTTATGTATATAGGGAGTAGGGTTTGTAGGGTAGGTAGAGGAAAGGGAAAAAATGAGAATCAAGTCATGTCATACAGTGTTACAAACTATCAATGTTGAGTGCAATCATGATATGTATTTAAAATGTACCTATTTCATAATGAAAAAATACATGGCCTTTTGTTATCTAAATTCTTTCCTAATATATTTCAGGGAATGAAGTAGCCCCTCATTATCCAAGGTTCTACTTTCCCTGCTTTCAGTTACATCTAGTAAACTGGATGAATGGAATAATATTGCAATGCTTGTGTTCAAATAACCCTTAGGTAGTAACCTAATGCTATGTTCCAAAACCTACACCATTCACCTCACTTCATCTCTCATATAGGCACTGTATCAACTCTCCATTCACAAGATGGGTGAGTACAGCATAGTAAGGTATTTGAAAACAGAGAAGTGGAGAAGAAGGGGGGAAGAGAGGAATGGAAAGAAGGAGAGATGGAAGGAGAAAGGCCAAGAGTACATTCACATAACATGTTTTACAGCAAAACACTATACTTGTTTCACTTTTATTGTCCTTGATCTCTTATTGTGCCTAATTTGTAAGTTAAACTTTATCACTTGTATGTATGTATGTATGTATGTATGTATGTACAAAAATAGCACAGTATATGTAACTTTGATAGTATCCATAGTTTCAGGAACCTACTGGAAATGTATCGACTTCATATAGGTTCCTGGCCAAAAGTCTGAAAACTTCTCAGGCAACCTGACGTGGATAAATCATTCTCTCAGTATCTTGTCTTCTGGAAAATGTAAGTAGTGCCTACCTCAACTCTAGTTTTCTTTTAGGACTTTTGGGTATCATAGAGAAGAACAAAAGAGCCCCAACAGTGACTGTTGACTAGACAGTGAGAGCTCAACATATAAACAAAAACTTACCATGATTCCATCCAGTCCTGGCAAACCACGATTGCCCTGCGAAATAGACAAATGCAGACATTGAAGACGTTAATAAATTAAACTTGAAGTATTTCAGACAATTAAGAATCTTGGGGATAAAAATGCCTTGCTGAAACTTGAGCTGTTTCTGTTGAGTTCTTATGCTTTAAATAATATATAAATGGAACATACTCAACCATTTACTTTTTTCCTATGAAAAATTTGGAGCCTAGAAGACAAATTTTATAGTCTTGGCTGAATAGGATTTCATATTTTTCTTAGAATAATTAATTTTCACCTTTGCTAGAATTTATCAATTAGAAATTACTTCTGTCAGCTGGTGATTTTCTTGCTCTTTTTGGAGGAAAGCAAAACTACCTTCCTGTGTGCCCTCATCCCCAGAGAATCTGTGCCCACATATATACAATGCAAATCAGACACTTCAAGGGAAAAATTCAACAGAGCATACAGTCCCTGATCATGTTTTAATTACTTTGCAGCATCTTAAGTCACCGTATGCATCTGTAATAGAACCATCTTGTTGAAATTGCTGTGTCCCAATGGATCCAGGGTCTCTTGATTTTGAGCAAACCATTTCATCAATGTTTTCTAAGACAATGGCTACATTTTAACCCCTGCTGGTCTTATCCCACTTGGTTTACAGTAAAAAACCAGCTCTCTCTGTAGCATGGAAAGAGCACTGCCTGGAGTTTAGCTCTTCGGTGAACCGGCGGTATGATTCGTAACAAGTCATAGAGCCTCAGTTTTTCTATCTGTAAAATGAGAAATATGAATCCAGTAATCATGAGGCCCTTTCCAATTGTATCTTCTACTGTAGCACCCACACAAGAGTCCAAATCCTCTATCTTCTCTAGTTTTTCAGCTATCCACTCTCATCATACAGTTTCAAATGCCCTGGTTCTGTGCATTGGTGGAAGATTGAAAACTGTGATCAATTAGCCAAATGAGCTCTGTGTTTCTTCTTCTCATAGGCTTGGCATATATATTCCTATTAGCTACCAGGGCAATGATGGGCTTCTTTCCTACTCTGCAGATTCAACTATTTGGAGCCAGGGTTTACTGGGATCCCACAAGGATATCAGGCAGGCTACAACCACAATATAGTTGTAAGAACATAGAAAGTTCTAGGTAACAGATGAAAGTTCCATCCAGCTGCAATTTTGATGAGCACATATATGCAGACATCCAGGGACCCAGTTAGAGTTATAGGCTGGTACTCAGGGACAATGATGCACTGGTGGTCATACTGAGTGGGCAGACACATACATGGATTGGAACCCAGGTATACAAATATCAAGGATTCCAGAGCAAACAAAAAGTGTTTTCCTTTAGGAAATGTCTTATCTTGTCAAAGAAAATTATACTTGTTTTAGTTATTTTTTCTCATTGCTGAGACAAAATATTGAACACCCAAAGTTATAGGAATAAAGGTTTATTTAGCTCACAGTTTGTAGAGGTTTCAGTCCATAATTGGCTGGCTCCAAGGCAGGGTGTCGTATGGCCCAGGGACGTGGCAGAGGAGGAACAGTTCATGGCAAGCATAAGGCACCAAAGTAGCAAGCAGCAAGTGACAATAGCAGCCCTCATTCTGTGCCTTGTATTTTATCTAGGCTGGAAAGCCTTAGAGTGGGTAGTACTCAAACCTAGGATGGAGCAACCTTAATCCTAGCTTTGCACATGAATCAACCCCAGTATCACATCTTTGATACCAGGACATAAATTATCCGCTCTCAGAACTATGCCAAGCCAATCAGTGGGCTAATTTACTAAGCGCATACTCATAAACTCAGCATCATACATTCTAGATCGAGCCACTTCTGAAAAGTTCTGCCTAGAATTGCATGAGGCTTTGGAGGGACATCTAGACACAAGTTGTAACAATAACCACGCAAAATATTTGCTCATTTCTCTTATATTTGGTCTAAACACTGAAAAAGAGATTTTTTTGGCCAGTATATTTGCAAATATTTATGTCAATATTTGCACCACAAGAAGCTCTCCATCCTTTAAATTCTGGCTTAGTCTGCTCCTTATATAGAGACACAGATGTTAGTTTTGAAAATATTTGCATTGAGGTTGGGCCCCAATCTGGGGAAACTCAGCTTACAGTCTACTCAGATGTCTGCCTTAAAGGCTCTTACCTTCATTCCTGCAAAACTGCCTTCAGAAAGAATCGGTTCACCTTTTGAACCTTTTAGACCAGGGAGCCCCTGAATAAGATAATAAGAGAAACATGTGAAGACATATGCACACATAGAGTTTTGTTAGTAGTATGATCTGAACAGATGGAGAATGGAACAAGAGCTGGAAATTATATGGCTTATTCTTAGGCAGAACTGACTATGTTAAGGGCCAAAGCACAACCCCTGAACAATTTCAAACTGGAAGCTCATTTCTCTGACCCCAGCTCAGAAGTCTGGGAAGGGATAAGAGTTAGAAAGTAGATTTCAAAGCTATTCAGAGAATTGTTCTAAACAAATGAAAGTAATTCATAAGCCTAGGCTTTTTTTTTCTAGCTCTTATAGGTACAAATCTCTGACAGGGCCTTTGTGTAGGACAGAAGTCAACAATTTTTTTTTTCTAAAAAAGCCAGACATTAAATAATGTAGGTTTCATGGGTCATATGTAGAATTGGTCCTGTATATCCCTTGCATTTTCTTTTTCTTTTTTAGATTTTTTTAGGGTCTTGCATTGTAGTTCAGTCTGGCCTTGAACATATTTTGTAGCCCAGTTTGGCCTTGAACTCATGGCAACATATTCTTCCTTCAGCCACTAGAGTTTAAAATTTTTTTCTTGTTTTGTTTTGTTTTTGAGACAGTGTCTTGCTCTGCAGTTCAGGCTGGCCCTGAGCTCACTATGTAGCCTAGGTCAACCTTGAACTGACAGCAATCCTCCTGCCTCTGCCTCCTGAGTGCTGGGACTACATGCATGTGCTACCATGCTTGGCTCTTTACATTTCTTTCTTTCTCTCTCTCTCTTTTATTTTTGGAGACAGGGTCTTGCTTTGTAGTTCAGGTTGTCCCTGAGCTCATTATGTAGCCCAGGTGAGCCTTGAACTCACAGCAATCCTCTTGCTTCTGCCTCCCAAGTGCTGGGATTACAGGTGTGAGCCACCCCAGCTGGCATTCCTTTTTTTTGAGACAGAGTCTCACTTTGTAGTTCAGACTGGCCCTGAGCTCAGCCTCAAACTCACATCACAGTGATCCTTCTGCTTCTGCTTCCCAAGTGCTGGAATTACAGGCATGAGCCACCATGCCCGGCACTGTGGTATGTGGTACTGATTGCTGCTGGGCATGAGTTTCCACGCCTAGTATTGCATGTGGTTACCGGAGGATCGAACCCAGCCTTTGCACTTGCAAGACAGGCGCTGGAACCACTGAGCTAAATCCCTGGCCCACACCTGGCATTCTTGCATGTGATTATCAGTGCTGGACCTACAGATGTGAGTCACCACACCTGGCATTGTGGTACATGCTTACTGGGGATTGAACTCAGGACCCTGTGCTAGCCAGGCAGACACCGGAACCACTGAGCTAAATCCCCAGCACCTAGAGTGTTAAGATTACAAACATGTAACACCATGCTTGGCTCTTTACATTTTCTTTTTTTTGAGACAGTCTTGCTTTGTAGTTCGGGCTGGCCCTGAGCTCACTGTGTAACCCAGGTGAGCCTTGAACTCACAGCAGTCCTCCTGCCTCTGCCTCCTGAGTGCTGAGATTACAGGCATGAGCCACCATGCCCAGCATTGTGGTATGTGGTACTGGTTGCTGGTGGGCGTGAATCTCCATGCTCAGCATTGTGGTATATGGTTACCAGGGATCGAACTCAGGCCTTTGGGCTTGCAAGGCAGGCCCTGGAACCACTGAGCTAAATCTCCAGCCTTACACTTCCTTTTAAAAATACCTTTTGGGGCTGGGGATTTAGCACAGTGGTTCCAGCACCTGCCTTGCAAGCACAAGGGCCTGGGTTCAATCCCTGGTAGTTAATCACATACCATAATGCCAGGCATGGTGATCCATGATCACTAGCAATCAGCACCACATCTCGAAGTGCTAAGTGTGGTGGCTCATGGCTGTAATCCTACAACTCGGGAGGCAGAGGCAGGAGGATTGCTTTATACTTGTGAAACTATCTATATCTTCCACTTCTATCACACAACTTGAGCTCCAGCACCTATGTAAGAGGCTGGTGTATCTCATCGTTAACATGGACAGCAAAGTACCAAATCCCAGTCTTTCAATCAGATATTTTTGCTATCTCAGTGGCGGATGCTGGCAAATATCTGTAATAATTTGCCCTTTTAGAAAAGAAAAATCCATGTTTGTACATCTAAGAGGAAATCAGCTTATAATGAGGTAGGGTTAAGCTTTCAGGACCAAAGAGTTGATTAAAAGATGGATTTCTTGAGTACAAGGATTACTGTTGTAACAGAAGAACAACATGTTTCCAGAAGCATAAACTAGTTTATTTCTTAACACTACCCATCCCCTCCATATCACTATTCTTTACAAAGAAGCTTACTGAATAGAGATCTTGGGTACTCAGCAAAGGGAAAGGTTCAGCTTAGTAAAATACATGCTACATTTCCTATTTAGGCGTAAGGAGTTGTTTAAGGATGGGATTAGGTTTCTACTCCTGACTTTTGTCAAGGGGTGCTTATTACCTCAAGATCTTTATTCTCCTTCTTGATGCAGAGCTGCCTTGGCTTGTCTGTATCTCATTCTCACTACAGAAGTATTTTACTTCCTGCCTGGTTGCTATGGCAGTGTTTGAAGACCTTTGTGACTCATACCAATTATTCCATGTTAAGATATAATTTTCTTTACAGTGTGTCCCCTGTCCCTTGATATATATTGGTTTGGTCCTTAGATGTCAAGATCCTCTTGAACCAATCTGGGGCTTGTGTTTTGCCTGTTTGTCTGTCTCATTTTCTCACATGTACACCCACACCCACGACCTGGTCACCGAAAGTAATGGTGTTGCTATTCCAGTGAAATGCCAATTAATTCATGTAGCTATGAAATCTGTGTAATGGATGGTATTATTTTTAGGTAAAAGTCTCACATCAGAACCCTTAGTAATTTAGATTATTTAAAGTGAGGTTAAGAATGAGCTTGAAACGTTATTTTTCTCTTTCCAGATACTTATAAAATCAGCACTGCAAGGTCATAATATCTATTGCCAATCCTTCAGACCCAAATAGCTGAAATTCATTAGGATGAATGGGATAAAATGAAGGTGGTGACATTGTCATCTAATAAATACCTTATCAACCTTGTAATCAAGGGTTATAAGTATCTCAGTTATACCAATTTTTATAGTGCTATCACAGTGCTCATATTCCATATTTTACTTAATCCATATTTTACTTAACAATGACCTGAAAGCAAAGTGTAGTATTTCTCAAACTCAGCAATGTCAAGCTAAATGATTTTTTGATGTTATGTGGTGTGTGTGTGTGTGTGTGTGTGTGTGTTGGGAGGAAGGAGGAACCCTGTCCCAGTAGCATAGCCTCAGGTGTGGCAGTGATACTAATTGGGAAATGTACCATGAAGAATAAGATCTCTTCTGGTTAAGAACCACTGGTACAAAGCAAGCTTGTCAGATTTTTAGGTTCTTGATAAGTGTTTCTGTGATTGCAAATACACCTTCCAAGTATTTCTCAACATCATCTGATGTAGGAGCATGTCAAATAGCCCGTGTATATTTTGCTGTGAAATGCACTCTAGTCTTTTAGTAATCTTGCCAATTTCCAAAGCATCATTTAAGAAAAAGCAACCTGGGGTGCTGAATACACCCCTCTGATTGGTATTCTTCAGCCTTTTACTGTTGTGATGCTGCCAGCACAGATTCCTGTGTTGGACAAGGGGCCTTAGTGGATACCTCATAGAAGCTTAATGAGGTCTCCAGAGAAGCAAAAAGAGGGTGCATTTGGAGGCCAGCAATATCATTTGAATTAACATGTAAAGATTTGGCAGCATACAGGCAGTCCAAGGATCCCAGGATAGCCATCAGGGCCTGGAAATCCAACAGCTCCTTTAGTTCCATTACAACCATCCAGGCCAGGTGGACCTCTGGGGCCTGGTTGTCCAGGGTAGCCCTGTTCAAATAGAAAATAAAAGATCAAGTCAGGTACAGGACTGCCACTTAATCCAAAGAGCTCCACAATGAGAAAATTCAAGTATGCTACTAAGCTCTACCACATGTCCTTTCCCTTAACCCCATGCATATACTCTCACAGTCTTCCTTTTATACTCGGGTGTATGTCTCTAATTGCAGTGCTAAGATATCCCTCCCCAAAGGATTGATACTTTTAATAAGACCCAGGTTGAAACAAAAGGCAATAAGGGCCGGGAAGTTAGCTCAGTGGTTCCGGCGCCTGTCTTGCAAGCGCAAGGACCCGGGTTTGATCCCCGGTAACCACATACCTATACTGGGTGTGGAGACTCACGCCCAGCAGCAACCAGTACCACATACCACAGTGCCAGGCACGGTGGCTCACGCCTGTAATCCCAGCACTTGGGAGGCAGAGGCAGGAGGATTGCTGTGATGTGAGTTTGAGGCTGAGCTCAGGGCCAGCCTGAACCACAAAGCGAGACCCTGTCTCAAAAAAAACCTTAAAAAAAAAAAGAAACAAAAGGCAGTAAGCACAAAGAGAAGCGATGCACAGGATGCTACAACTTCACATTCCCTGGGTATGAAGATGTAGTAACATGGAGTCAGTTGCCCAGTGGTTGAACTGCTGCCAACAGGAAGTCATGTCAGGCTTGGGTTTCCTTAGACCAGACAGTCATAGGATGCCTGGCATGACACTCTGTACTGAAAATTTTGCATGGGAGCCAATGCTAGGTTTTGGTCAACAGAGGAGAAGCAGCTCCCACAGTAACCCCTTTCCTGAAAGCTTCTTGGTCAAAAATAAGCAAGTTCTGCAGGAAGTACACTTTCAATTTCAGTTGTCACAATCACGTGTCAACTTATTACTTCTGTTAGGGAACTGTATCTTCTCTTTTCCATACTCACTACTGAGGTAATTATTTTGCTGGGGAATTAGTAGGAATTTTATTACAGCTTATGTGAATTCAATAATTTTCCAGAGTGAGGATTTCTTGGAACATAGGCTTCTCTTTTTATAGAGAATATAATATTTTAATTGTATCAAAAGCCGATTATGTGTTGGGCATGGAGCAAAGAGGTGAACAAGGAGACAATTTGAAGTATCAGAAATGTCAGTAGCTCAACAGAAGACAGATTACTACCTTTCCCTGAACATTTTTAAAAACCAAGTACTTATTTCTTTTATTCAGTTGATTGGTATATTTTAGGTATACATTGTGATCACATTCATCATTGACAATTTGTACCTGTGCATGATGTATTTTAATTTTTTTCCCCCATTCTCCTACCCTCCCTTGAAGGTCCTATTCCCATGTATAAATATGCTCTATTTCTGTTTTTTTTTCTTTTTGTCATCAAAACTTTTTTTTCCTACTGGGTATATTAATGAAAAATTAAAAGCATCATACCACAGTGACATATGTGCACCCCTGTTTATAGAAGCACATTTTGTAATAGCTAAATCTTGGAAACAGCCCAAATGCCTATTAACTGGAGACTGAATAAAGAAGATGCATTTTTAAAAAATATGAAATGAAGTATTAATCAGCCATAAAGAATAACAAATTAGTGATCTTCATAGCTATATATGTAATGATTTGAGGGAAAAATGTCACATGTTCAAAAATGAACTTTTCAAATTGCAAGTAATTCTTCTTTATCCACAAACATAAACAATCTGTAAGTTTTAAATTGCACAAGTTTTAAATTGCACGCTGTCCCACATGGTAACACTGAAGATATAATAACCCTTTGTCTAAAATATCCACACTGTACACACTACCTGCCCATTAGTTACTTAGTATCTCAGTTATTCTGATTTTTATAGTGATATGCTTATATTCCAGTGACCCTTATTTTACTGAATAATGACCTTAGAGCAAAAGATTAATGAGGCTGGAAACTCAGATATGCCAAAGAAAAGCTTTGAAATGATTCTCTTAAGTGAAAAAGTAAATGTTCTCAACTTAATAGAGAAGGAAAAAAATCATATGCCGAGGTTGCTAAAATCTGCACCATTATCATTTTCACCTAGCTGTCCCCCTAAAACCTTTTGTGCCCCTAGCTGATTTTTTGGGAGGCAACCTCCTGATGGGTGCATAAGACCTGTCAGTAGATGTGTCCATTGATGAATTTATAGCTAAATGTGATGTTGGGAGGTGAAGCCTGTTTGGAAGAGGTGGGTCACTGGCAGTGTGACCTGGGAGGATATCTCTCCATCCCTCTTCTCTTGATCTCTCTCTCTGCTTCCTGCTGCCCTGCCATGTATTGTTTCATCCCTGTCATGCCTCTCTGCTATGCTACCCTGCCTTGGAGCCAGTTGAGTATGGGTTGAAACTTTCTAAACTGTGAGCCAAAACAAACCTCTCCTGGAAACTTCTGGGAAAATGGCAGATTGGTAAACAGAAACAATTCAGGCTTTCTGAGATTCAGAATATAGATACTGTAATATAACAATTTTGGTGAAGAAAAGAAGGAGGAGGGTGGGTCTCCAGAAGCCAGGAAAGATCTGAAGGAAGAAATGCAGCCCACATGGAAATTGAAGAGATAGAGATCAATGAAAGAAAAAAAAGAGGTGGCAAACTGCATATTCTCCATGACAACTGGCTCACAGTGTAAGAGAGACAGTTCATATCTGGAGAGACACAGTGAGGACAGTAATACACAGGCCTCCAGGAGAAATGCACCAGTGGAACTGAGCAGTGGATGCTGTGAGCTACAACAGCTGGTGAGTGAGTCTTGTCCAAGCGTTTCCTGGAGAGAGTGATTGGCCTGATGCCATCTGAGGGTGTGGCCAACTGAGCTGTGGACTCAGAGCAGCTCTACCCTGACTTTGTCTCAGGGATTTCAGTGACTGGAGGAGGCAAAACTGCAGGACATATCCATGGTCAAGGAGCCAAGGTCAAGCCAGCGAGAGATACATCCAGAGTATTGGAGACTGAACAATTCAGGTCCCAACTCCACAACCAGAGGTCAGGATCAGGCTGAAGTTCTGCAGAACTGAAAGCACCAGAACTGACACCTTACCATAATCCTACTGCAGGCTTTCTGGAATCATCTAGCATGGATCTGCACTCTGCCTCTTTGTCTACCAGTGAATATGGAGATAAACACTGAATTGGACACTACCACAAAACTGTAGACCCCAGAAAATAACTAAAGGTATGAAATCACAGAGAAATCTCTTATTTTTCTTTGCTTTTATTTTTAAAACTTTTTCTTCGATTGTTTTTGTTTTTACATAGTGTGAACATTGTTTTTAGACTTTTCTGTTTTGTTTAGTCTTTGTTTTGCTTTTTCTTCTTTCTTCTCCTCCTGTCTTCTTCACTAGTTTCCCAAAGTTTGAGGAATCATCCTTTGTCCTCCAGCCTTGCTTCTAATCTCTTTCTCTTATTTTTCCAATGCTTTCTATTATTTCCCCTGAAAGTAAAATTGCTTTAGAGGGGATTATTTACTGCATGTGACTTTTTCATTTGTTTTAGATTTTGTTCTGTAACTATGAATCTTTTACCTATGATTCAAGATAGCAGTTTCACAGTTATCATGGTCTTCATTTTCTAGACTATACTTGATGATATTGTTATTACCGATTGTGTTACTTTAGCCAAGGTGATATAGTTGTGGGGAGTTATTCTTCCTTATATGCCAATACTGAGATTGGCATCATAAACAGTACCATAGTCCAGAACCGGGTGCTAAACCAAATAATTAGCAACTTTTTATCCCTAATAAATTAAAGAAGCAAAAGCTTGTAACATTCTCAAAAACTAAAAGCCTGTCATCTCTGGAAAGTAAGTATTTCCTAAGGATGATCCGATACTAGTAATGAACTATCATAAGCATTTAGAAGCATCAACAGAGAAAATAAACCAAATAGAAAATGAGAAGACACAGAAACAAGGTACATCTTAAGACCTCCAGCTCACGCAAGGCAAATCCAGGGACACTGAAGTAGAAGAAATGAAAGCCACCTAGTTGAAATTTCTGAAATGGTAGTAGCAGAAGTTACAAAGTAGAAAAATCAGACTCTAGAAGAAAAAAACAAATAATTTCATAGATAACTAAAGAAATGGCCATAATGAAAGACATGATTAATGAATCTAGGGTAGATGCAGATTAAAAAAACATGGGAGTTTAGGAAAGTAATGGAAAACATGAATGTACAATATGGGAAAGAAATGGATTCCTTGAAACAGATTCAGACAGATATCCAGGAGATTAAACAGTATTATTATTGGGGCCGGGGATACAGCTCAGTGGTTCTGGCACCTGTCTCAGAAGCGCAAGGGCCTGGGTTCGATCCCTGGTAACCACATACAATACTGGGCGTGGAGACTTACCCCAGCAGCATCAGTACCACATACCACAGTGCTGGGCGTGGTGGCTCACGCCTGTAATCCCAGCACTTGGGAGACAGAGGCAGGGGGATTGCTGTGATGTGAGTTGGAGGCTGAGCTCAGGGTCAGCCTGAACTACAAAACGAGACCCTGTCTCAAAAAAAATCCACATTATTATTATTATTATTATTATTATTAAAATTATTATTATTGAAAGCACATGCAGTAGAATCAACCAACGTGAGGGTAGAATATTGGATTTAGAAGACAGGTTTGGGGCTAGTGATCATTGAATGAGAGTTTTCTTAAAAATAGCAAGGGAGAACAATGAAAAATCAATCTAACAGCTGCTACATGATGCAAAGAAGGATAACAAAAGATTAATTGCAATCAATGAAAAATCAGAAGGTAGCACAAAGGACATTAAAAAAACTATTCACAGAAATAATAATAGCAAACTTCACAGTCATGGAAAAATAATTTGACATATAGATAAGTGAGGCAGATAGAACTCCAATTAGTCATGCTCAAAACAAAAACAAAAACAAATCTACACCAAGACATATAATAATCAAGATTTCACAAATTCAACAAAAGAATAGAATATTAACAGGTGTTAGAGAAAGCAAAACAAAAAAATCACCTTTAAAGGAAAGCCCATCACACTCACGGAAGACTTCTCAATACAATCCCTCAAGTAAAAGAGAGCTGAGAATGAAGTATTTTAAGCCCTAAAAGAAACCCTCAAACCCATATTGACACACCCTGCAAAACTATCTTTTAAAACTGATGGAGAAACAAGACACTCCTGTGATAAAGAACACTTGAAGAAATTTATGAACACCAAACCAGCACAAGACAAAGCTCTGAAGGATATTCTGGATAAAGAAAATAAAGACAATTTAATGAATCCCAGTAGACTGAATCCATCAGACAAGGCAAGTAATTAAACAGAGGGTAAAGAAAGGTGTTAGTTACTTTTGTCCTATTGCTGAGATGAAATATGTGCCACTAAAAGTTAAATGGGAAGGGGCTTATTTACTCACAGTTTTTAGAGGTTTAAATCTATAATCACTTGGATCTAAGACAGAGCAGCACATGGCAGAGGGGCATCATAGAGGAGAAACAGTTCATGGTACGTTCATCGTAGATAAAGCAACAAAAGAACTTTAACAGCATTTTTCTGTCCCTTTTATCTTAACCAAACTACTGGAGTTAAGCCAATCAGTTTACTTATTTAGTAACCACAGCCGTATTTCTAGCATCACACACACTAGATTCAGTCACCTGTGAAAAAGTTCCATCTAGGACTGTATGAGGGTTTGGCAGGGGGCATCTAGACACAATCCATCACAAAAAGGAGCCAACAGGGCAGGGGATTTACCTCAGGGGTTCTAGCACCTGTCTTGAAAGCTTAAATTCCTGGGTTTGATCCCAGTAACCACATACAATAAAGCCTGGCATGGTGACTCACACCCACTAGCAATCAGTACCACATTCCACAGTGGGGGGCATGGTGGATTATGCCTGTAATTCCAGTTTTAGGAGGCAGAAGCAGGAGGATTGCTGAGTTGAAGGCTGAGTTCAGGACCAGCCTGACCTACAAAGCAAGATGCTGTTTCAAAACCATAACAATCACAACAAAACAAAACAAAACAAAACCATAAAAAGGAGCCAACAACATGGAAATGATATAACAAAGATAACTGAATATGAATTATTTGCAACTATTAAAGCAAAAGATCTCAACTGACCAATTAAAAGAAAAGTATTGGCAGATTGGACCAAGAAACAAGGTCCAACAATATGTTGCATATAAAAACATTAAACTCAAAAATAAATTCACAGACTGAAAGCCAAATGATGGGAAACAATATTTTCTGGCATAGAAATCCAGAAAAAAAAAATCAAGGGCAGCTATTCTAATTGCAGACAAGGTAAATTTCAAGCCAAGACTGATCAGAAGAGACAAAGAAGGTTACTAGATATTTGTTAAGGGGACAATCCAGGAGGAGGAGATAGCAATTATAAATATATATGCACCAAATACCAGTGGATCCACTTACATAAAACAAACAATAATTGATATAAAAATGAAATTAGTACTAATATAATTGTTAGGGAGGATCTCAATACCACACTGTCAGAGATAGACAGAACAAATATACAAAAATATCCACAAAGAAATTTCAAATCTGAACCAAATTTTCAAGCACATGGATTTAGTAGATATCTACGAGTAACCCATCTGACAACAACAGCACACATATTTTTCTTAGCAACTGCACATGTGACTTTCTCCACTGTAGACTGAAGGTGAAAGCCAGGCTTAGCTGGGCTAGAGTTCAGCCCTGTCTGCTTATTCTTGACTCCTTCCTCAGCCAAAATCACACAATTGATCCACAAACACCAGCCTTTTCTTCATGCTTCAGTCAATCCACAACTGTCTACCTCTTTGCATGCTTCAACCAATCTGTGACTGACCTGACCCACATAGTTACACCCTCCACCATTTGCTATATAAGTGGGTGTATCTTGCAATAAAAGTGGAAGTGTTCTCTGAAACTGTCCCTGAAATCTGGCAGTGTGTGACTTTGTTTGCTTCACTCTCCTGGTCTGAGTTTCCATTACCTCCAAAAGCACAACAAGTGGCACCCCAATGTGCGACTTGTATATGCCAGGTAAAAAATTGCTGGTGAATAGGGGTGAGTAGGTGAGAGGGATTATCCAAAGATGGGTAATTCTCTTTAGTTGGTGATTCTACAACCTCATTCTCTCAGCCTTGAGAAGGCTGACTAACACCGGAAAGCTTGAAGCTAGGGTGAGAACCTCCCATCCAGAAAGATGAGTAAATTCTCTAATATAGACGGAAAATCCAGATTGTCCTCCTCACCCTCTCCTTCAATTTTTTCCCCATTGCCCGTGCAATAATTCAGTGTTTAAACCCCTATTAAAACAACAGAAGCTGGCCGGGGATATAGCTCAGTGGTTCCGGCGCCTGTCTCGCAAGCGCAAGGACCCGGGTTCAATCCCCGGTAACCACATAACAATACTGGGTGTGGAGACTCACCCCAGCGGCAACCAGTACCACATACCAGTGCCAGGCGTGGTGGCTCACGCCTGTAATCCCAGCACTCGGGAGGCAGAGGCAGGAGGATTGCTGTGATGTGAGTTTGAGCCTGAGCTCAGGGCCAGCCTGAACCACAAAGTGAGACCCTGTCTCAAAAAACCTTAAAAAAAAAAAAAAAACCCAACAGAAGCTTGGGTATTGAGACCCCCAGTGGCCCTCAAGATGGCGCCAGAGCTTACTGTTTTAAAAATGAGTCCAAAGATGGCATTGAACCTATTTCTCTTCCAGGTTCTTCATCAGTTTCAGTTCCAAGTGCACCTTCTCCAGAAGGTGACCCTGCCTCTTTCGAGTTAGACCAGCCCAAACCTCCATGTGAACCTGGGAAGTCTCAGAGCAGGAATGAAAATGATGTAATGGAAGTACATCCTTAAGCATAGTGATCTCATTACAGGGCACTACCGTATTACTGCAGTCAAGAGCATAGCTCCTCTTCTGACACCAAGGCAACCTCTGCCTCTGATGAAGAAGATGGATTATCCCCTCCTATGTTTTTCTCAAAGTTTCACAAATCTCAGAAGATACCCAAACCTTGTTGCTTTGCCTATCCTGTTGCTTCCCTGGCATGTCTGTGGACATTGGGCTTCCTTTGTATGGCTATGTCAGGGTAAACATGAGCTGTTTAAGGACCTGAAGTGTCTGCCATTAGCCTTTAAAACCCTCCTCTTGCCTCAGGTGATTCCCAAAGCCTCCCTTGTGTTTACGGATAAGAGTCCATCCAAATGTTTTGTGATCATATATCCCCAAAAACCTCAAAACCCTATTTTTAAAATTTATAAAACTCCCTTCAGATCCCCACAGGCTAAAGAGCTGGCTGCTATTGTCCTAGCACCTGAATATCTGACTCATGACAGCTTCAACTTTTTAACTGATAGGACCAGGGCCCATTTTAATCTTCCTGGGCCTCTTGCACATGGCAATTGACTGATTGATTGTGCTGGGTCAGCTTCCCCAGCCTCAGCTTTTCCTCTAGCAGCAGCCAGTCACAGTACCTTTTGTCAATTGGCGAGGAGCCTTTCCTTTATGTTTCCATCTTTGTTATTAGGCCAGAGTAAATTGTCCACTCATGCACTACCTGTGGACTGCTCCTGCCTATCAGCCCCCTTCAAGCACCAGGGGTAAATCTTCAAGGATTAAAGGCCTATTTAATGGCTTGTGCCTCAGCTATGACAGGGAAAGAATGCAACACAAGTGATCTCCCACCTCTTTTGAGGGAGAAGATTCTTTTTTTGTTTTCCTGCAGGATTCTAAACAGCCTCTGTGTTCTGGTGCACAAGGTCAGCTGACGCAAGCGACGTTGCAGTCCCCCAAGGTCAACCCCACTGGGTGAGCACATGGGGAGCTCTTAAAAATCTCTGTGAACAAGCTTACAGCGTGGCTTCCCAGGAACTCCAAGGCAGATTCCTGGGCCAATGATGGCGATCCTTCTTTGTGCTGCCCTTACTGCCAACAGCACTGCTCAAACGCAAGTAGGGTCCCTTGTCTCTAACTCCCAAAAGAGTAACTTAACAGTGTTCCATATAGATATAAAGTATTTCTATTTCTGTTGATTCTAATCATAAGAGATCTCTATTAATTGACCTGTGAAAAGTTTTTGACTGGCCTTAATTACAATTAGAAGCCTAAAAATTATATGAGATATTGTAATTAAGTTTGGCCAAATATATTTGAGTACAGTCTAATTTTATAAATTGTCTTATATGTTTGTCTGTTTTTGTTTGTCTAATCATAAAATTTATCTAATTGTTTTGTTTGAGCTCAGAATAATTTTCTTTTTCTTTTAATCTTGAATTTTTCCCCTAAAAGATATGCACCTATAATTAAGTAAGATAAATGTTTTTAAAGGCATGACTTTCTTCCCATAGGGTGCTAGTTGGTCTAAGTGATGCTCAGGTTTATTTTACAAAAGTACTGTATATTTTCCCTTAATTGTTCTAATACAAGCAAGTTTAATCAGTGACAGACAGTATATTTATTGTCATAATCTGTATTTTATAGTAAATTAATAAATAAATAAGTATTCTCTTCTTTAAATAAAAACATTTAAAATTGGAGAGACTGCTAGGTAAAACTCCCACTGGTGAACAGAGAAGCAGCTGCCCATAACATAATTTTTCTGGTTTTTGTTCACTAATGGGACCACCAATGTTTTCACCTTACAAAAAACTCACACCAACAAATATTGCCTTATCGTTTTTGCAAATTGGTTGTACTGGTCATCATCAAAGGTTTTAGCTCTAAAAATGTTGTAAAATATTTATATTGGCCAAATTCTAAATGTATTATTATTATATGTTTACATCTTCAAAATATCAATTTCTTTGGGGAAAAAAGGGGTGTTATTACAAGGATGCCTTTGGTACAAAACTGTATTGAAGGACATAAGGTTTTATATAGTGATGCTTGCTGCTACTTCCTGGTGTACAAGATATATTTATGCTCCATAATTGTGCTGGTCTTCAAATGTTGTATATGATATTTATTTTTAATTCAGATATCTGCCTTACATTTTTGGAGAATAAGTACATCTAACAATGGCTATTTTACAGTAGAAATTATTACCACAAAGATTATGACACAATATACTAAAATATTATATATAGTTCTTTAGTTAAAGCCCTTTTCTTTTTTTTTTTTTTTTTTTTTTTTTTTTTTTGAGACAGGGTCTCTCTTTGTGGTTCAGGCTGGCCTTGAGCTCAGCCTCCAACTCACATCACAGCAATCCTCCTGCCTCTGCCTCCCGAGTGCTTGGATTACAGGCGTGAGCCACCACGCCCGGCACTGTGGTATGTGGTACTGGTTGCTGATGGGCATGAATCTCCACACCCAGTATGGTATGTGGTTACTGGGGATCGAACCTGTGTCCTTGAGCTTGCAAGACAGGCTCTGGAACCACTGAGCTAACTCCCCAGCGCTAAAGCTCTTTTCTGTTAACATCAGACTGTTACTCAACCACTAAAACAACTATGATTGGCAACTGCAATAGCCACCTAACTATGTTTTTATACCTAAATGTCTTTTGGGCAGTAGATTTAAAATAGTTGAGTTCATTACTCCTATTGCAGCTATGTTAATGATATTATTTCCTGGATGTTTAACAACTAAAGTTTAAGAGACCAAAACTAAAAGGTAATTGGGCAAAAGGGCAGCCAGTATTTTGGCCCTGGCCCTCTAAGGTTAACTACTATGAAGCTCATATAAATAAAGGAACCTTCTCTACAAGATCCTGTGATTCCATAGAAGTGTGCCAAAGGAATGTCACCTGGAAAAAAAAATCTCCTATGGTTTTGAAAAAAAGCAATTTGGTCAAGCAATGTGGTGACATATCCTAATGGCTGACACTAACGGAAGAGCTGAGAGACTTCATGGTTCCAAAGTCCTGCTGAAGAGACTTGTTTGATCTTGTTAGATAGTAAGCTATTAACTTTATTTAATATAGGTCTCATTATAACTTGTTCTTAAACATCCAGTAGAAAGTATGAAAAAAACTTTTTTTACTTGCTTATTATTGACTACAGGCTGCCAAATTCTAAGTGATCACATTTTAATACAACTAAGGAGCTAGACATTGTTGTTTCAATACCATCCATCAGAGATATACTTTGTAGAGAAGTGTTGTTGCTAATTTACCACATGGTTTTTATTCCAAGCCTATTTTTAGCTGTGGGTTATTTCAGCTCTATATAGCTTATTTTTTGAGTTGGTCAAGAAAGACAAAATTTTAAATTATATTTAAAGCTTTAAATTGTCATCAAAGGAAAAGGCTTTCTGAATTTTTATTCTTATACATTAGAACCCCAAGTCATCTTGTACATATGTTGCTGATTGAGCATTATTGACATCTTATTAATCATTATAAAAAATGTCTGTTTCTTTCTTCCTCTTTAAATCAATCTTCTGATTGGTAGAGTTTACTGTATATGAGAAATAACTCCTGGTTATTGTATATATTATATAGCTAAAAACATTGAGATATATTTTCATTTGCTATGCTGTATTTAACCTTTAAAAATTTATGTTTGTCTTTACATTTTTATTATATTCATGTGGCTATTAAAAGTCATATAGATAAGATAGTGCTTTATGCAGAGAACTAAACAGGCCTCAGTAATTTACTATTGTTTTTTATTTTTACTTTATAAATTTTAACATTAGTACTTTTCTTAGCTTGTAAATATTTCTATATCACATGTTCTGTTATCTCTAAATGTATGCTAGCAGTTATCATAAAGGCCATATTACTTTCAAGTTAACTTATATACCTATGAGAACAAATCTGTGCTTATAAGTACTTAGATAATTTATGGTGTGCAAAAATTAGAGGCAAATGCTACCAAATTTTAAGTAGATTTAAATTGTTATAAAATTGTGTTAAGATTTAAATATGTCAGGCAGGCATCCCATAGATATAGACAAACCCAAATAGACTTTCTTGTAAAAGATTTGCAGTACTGTGCTTTTGGCCTTTTTTAGAGTTGAAGACAAAAGGGAGATATAAAGGTGAAAGCCAGGCTTGGCTGGGCAGGAGTTCTTCCCTCAGCCCAAATCTCACAATCAGTCCACAACTGCCTGCCTCCCTGCATGCTTCAACCAATCTGCAACCTACTCAACCTATATGGTTATGCCCCTTGCCATTTACTATATAAAAGTGTCTATTACACAATAAAAGAGGAAGTGTTCTCCAAAATAGTCCCTGATGTCTGGCAGTGTGTGACTTTTTTCACCTTACTCTCCTGGTCTGAGTTTCCATTACCTCCCCAAAGCATAATGACAATAGACCACATACTAACTCACAGAACATGTATAAGTAAGTGCAAAGAAGTTGAAATTATTACATGCATATAATTGAATCATAGTGCAATAAAATTGGAGATCAATGGCAAAAAGTACCCCAGAAAAACTGCACAAAAACACTAATAATTAGTAATACCCTCTTGAACAACCAATGGGTCACAAATGAAATTATGAAGAAAATAGTTTTTACAATTAAATAATAATGCCAGTACAAAATATCAGAACTTCTGGAAGTAATTCAAAAACTTCTGATAATAAGAGCCTAGGTCCTAATGGATTCACTGTTGAATTCTATAAGAAATTTATAGAAGTCTAATCACACTGCTCCTCAAAATAATGAAATTGAAAGGGAAGCTCTACTTCCAAGTTCATTCCTGAAAACAAGCATTACTCTTATACCAAAACCAGAGAAAGATTCAACCAAAAAAAGAGAACTATAGTTCAATTTCTCTAATGAACATAGATGCAAAAATCCCCAATAAGATATTGGCATACAGAATGTAGCAAATCATTAAAAAGATAATACACTATGATCAAATGGGGTTCATCCCAGGGATGCAGGGATGGTTCAATATGTTCAAATTATCAAATGTAATGCACCACATTAACAGAACCAAGGACAAAAACCACATGATCATCTCAATACATGTAGAAAAAAGCATTTGACATAGTTCAATACCCATTAATGATAAAAGTCCTATAGAAAATTTGAATAGGTCTTTGTCTCAGCCTGACAAAAGGCCATCTGTGTAAACACCAACAACATCATACTAAATGGTCAGAAACTGAAAAGGTTCCCTCTAGAATCAGAAACAAAATGAGAATGTCCACTATCACTACTCTTATTCAACATAGTTCTGGAAATATTAGCCGGAGCAATTAGATGAGAGAAAGAAATAGAAGGAATAAGGATAGGAAAAGAACAAGTTCAATTATCAGTATTTGCATATGATATAATACTCTACATGGAGAACAAAAACTCCACCAAAAAACTTCTAGGTTCAATAACCAAATTCAGTAGTGTAGCAGGATACAAAGTCAACACTCAGAAATCAATGGCATTCCTATACACATATATCAAATTCACTGCGAAAGACATTAGGAAAACAACACCTTTCACAGTAGCATCAAGAAAAATGAAATACTTAGGAATCAGTCTAGCAAAGGAAGTGAAATACCTTTACATTGAAAACCACAGTACTCTGGAAAAGGAGATTAAAGAAGATATCAAACAATGATAAAAAGAGATATTGCTTATCCCTAAACAGGCAGAAAAAGTACTGTAAAAATATTCATACCTTCAAAACTGATATATAGATTTAATGCAATCCAGATCAAAACATCAATAGCATAGCTCACAGAAATAGAGAAAACAATCTTAAAATTCACTTACAGAAGAGACCTAAAATAGGAAAAGCAATTCTGGGCAACAAAGTGAAGTCAGGGGGCTTCACAACTGCTGATTTGAAAGTATAATGCAAAGCTATCATGAAAAAAAGGTACTGGGGAAGAAAATGGGCCTAAGTGTCAATGGAACAGAAGATGCAGAAACCACTCCAATCCCACTCAGCCACTTTATCTTTGACAAAGGGTCCAAACACCTGCACTAGAAGAAAGATAGCCTCTGTAATAAATTTTCCCAGGAAAATTATAGAAAATTAAACCTAGACCCATATCTCTCATGAACTAAACTA
Organism: Petromus typicus; assembly: GCA_004026965.1. Classification (NCBI taxonomy): domain Eukaryota; kingdom Metazoa; phylum Chordata; class Mammalia; order Rodentia; family Petromuridae; genus Petromus; species Petromus typicus. The sequence goes on along the minus strand of PVIR01023140.1, from coordinate 3,364 downwards.
AAATAAAAATGGATTAAGTATCTAAATATATTAATATTATAATATTAAAATAGAAACACTAAATTTTCTGATAGTTAAAATAGGTTAAATGCTGTAAAACATAGATGTGGGAAAGACTTCTTGAAGAAAAGCCTGATTTCACAGGAAATATTCAAAAGAATCAACAAATGGGATCTTATTATATTAAAAAGCTTTTTTCAGTAAAATAAACCATCAACAGCATGAAGAGACAACCCATAGAGTGGGAAAAAATTTTACCAACTATTCCTCAGACAAAAAACTATTGTCTAAAATACGTCAAGAACTAAAACAAAAAAATTAGACCCCCAAAATTTCAAGACCTAGACTAAAAATGGGCATCTGAAATAAATACACATTTCTCAGGAAATACATGGAAATATATGGAAATACATGAAAAAATGGGCATCTGAAATAAATACACATTTCTCAGGAAATACATGGAAAAATATTCAACATCATTCATCATGTGATAAATCCAAACTATAACTACTTTGAGATACTATCTCACTCAAGGAAGAATGGCTGTCTTCAATAAACCAACCAGTAGCAAATGCTGACTAGGCTGTGGGGAAAAAGGAACCTTTCTTCATTCTTGTGGTAGTGCAAATTGATGCACCAGTATGGTTTCAGGCATCCACTGGAGATCTTGACATGTATTCTCCATCAATAAAGAGGTTACTGTTTTAGAAGAAACAATCTGTTGCAAAATTTTTATAGAGAAAGTGCTCCATACAATTCTTTTTCATTTTCATTGGTATTGCGGATGTAAGAAGTAGATGAACTGTTAATATGAAAGTGTGAGTCTAGGTTACTGCACTCGTGGAATGCTACATCCAGAGGAATTGTAAGGATTTGTCTTTGCAATAAACTCTCTGTAATCTGTGCCTCTGCAAACTTAGTAGATCATTTCAGTGGTACTGTGGATTCGTATTTGAATATTTATTCTTACAAGCAACTGAGTAGTTGTTATTTGCCCTGAAGATGCCCAGATCTGTGTCCTTGGTGGCTGGTCTTTATGAATTGTGTCAATTAGACTCCTTGTTGTATTTGAGCACAGTCTAGAGATTGGAGCAGGAGAAAGAGCATGTCCAAAACTTCTCTCCCTATAACATTTTCTGGTAATAGTTAAGTTTTCTACAGTCTTAGATCCTGGATAACAGCTATTCCATGGCTCCAGATTTCACTGTATTCCTGTATTCTGATTCTATTTTTTAGCCTTTGGATTACTCAGTGTTGTTTCCCTAATTCTACTCATATCCTTTAAATATACTCTTTGTTCAACCTATTCACTTAAACCCTTTGTATGTGATGCTTTTTTCCTACTTGGATACTGACCATCACTCAAAAATATCCCAGGAAAACTTTCTAGGTGTTGTTTGTCTCTTAGCTGAGTAGCAGAAATAAATTAAAGCAAGACAACAGGTGGACTCACTACAAAGGGTTTTCTTCACTTCTAGGACTTTGGTTCTGTTAGACACCAAGAACTTTGTCTGGATTCTTATATTTCTATTATTAATATTTTAAAATTTGGATTCAATTCTTCTCTAGTTTTTTCAGTCAAACTTCTGATTTATCTTCTGCCCAGGACTCCAGGGTCACTCTTTCACTCTTTGGAATTAACTGTTAACTTCTAATTCAGACCTGTCAACCACTTCTTATACAGTTGACAATGGAATGATGGCAAATGCGTGTTCTCAACCAGTCAGCCTTCTTCTCCGGTGTCAGCTTGCTGTTCCCCATCTGGAACTTCAGTTCTTTCACCTGTAAAATGGTGATCAGTAATGGCTACTCTCTAAGCTTGTCATTAACATTAAGAGTGTATAATGCCTACCTCATTGGGAGATACTCAAAATCAAGTGAGATTAGATTAACTAAGTAGGAGCTCAGTGAATGGTAAATCTTTTTTCTTTCAGCCAAGTGAGCTAGGGTAATCCACAGGGTTGAACTCTACCTCTTCTCAATTTTCTTTACCACAAAATACCTACTACTTTGCCTTTTCTTGTTATAATGAGCTATTTTACATATGTATGGAGCACCATACCAAGAAAGCCCAGCTCTTTGAGGGAGGAAACCATATTTCTATACAACAATAAGAGAAAGGGCATTCAGACTAGGAGGATCTGCTGTATCCTAGAGAAGTAGTGTTCTCTGGAAGCCAGTTTCAAAGGAAAAGACTCAAATTGATGAGTAGTTTTGCATCCACTTTGAGGATATAAACCTAGTGTGTTCATTTACTAGTTTACGGAGAGAAATGTTTGAGACTGATTCCATGAGAAAAGATAAATATAAATCATAAAGAACAACTTAAAAACCTCTGCTTTCAACTTATTTGAACCAAAAATATTTGATAAGCATATATTTCTTGTGGTTGCCAACAGGTCAAACTCAAAGGTGGGATATCATTAGAAGCACAACTTTATTGTCACTAGTCTATGATGTTCCAGCTTTGAATTTTTTTTTTTTGAGACAGGGTCTCGCTTTTTGTAGCTCAAGCTGGCCCTGAGCTTAGCATCCATCTCACAGCAATCCTCTTGCCTCTGCCTCCCAAGTGCTGGGATTACAGGTGTAAACCATCACGCCCAGCACTGTGGTATGTGGTTCTGATTGCTGTTGGGTGTGAGTCTCTACATTTGGACTTGTATGTGGTTGCTGGGGATTGAACCTGGGCCTTTGCACTTGAAAGGCAGGTGCTGGAACCACTGAGCAGAATCCCGGCCCCAGCTTTGAATATTTTAATGAATGTTTATTTGCTCCTTTTCTCCACTTGTTGCTGCTCATCTTAGTATAAAGACTTAAATTTTATGGAATAACTGCTCATTCACTTATGCTGAAATTATCTACATTACAACAAATGTGTAGATTAAGGATGTAAACTAATGACACAGGTTAATAGCCAATGTTAAGAGGGAAGCCACACCTATCCAAGGAGCCAACTTTGTAGGATGTGTTGGAGAAGCTGTTGCTTTCCAGAAAAACTGCTTAAACCTTGTTGCTGCAACTTGAACAAAATAAGTAGTCCAACTGTGCCTGTGGTATCTGTATTTAACAAAGAGCAGGAGTCCCACCACTGTTGCTTCTTTAGGCCCTAGAGGTTGAAGTTAGTCTGCCAAATCTTTGAAGATTTCCTTCTATATGTAGAAATCACCTTGGGCCTCTAAGGCCTCTGGGAGAAGCAGAAGACATAATCTGCACTCTCAAGGAGCCAGATGAGGGTATTATATGAGACAATCAATAAATACCACAGGGCTGTATGGAAAGAGGAACCGCAGGATGTGAGATAGACACAAACAACTCCTAGAACCTTAAAGATGGAAGGAGAAGATATGAACTCAGTAGGAAGCAC
>PVIR01023139.1:0-27389 GCA_004026965.1 Petromus typicus | reverse complement strand
GACCTGGAAATTCTCATTTTCTGCTTATGGCCCTTGTAGGCACATCCATTCATTGCTGTATTGTGTGCTGTGTTCTCTCATTTTACACACACACATACACACACACACACACACACCACCAGTTCAGCTTTATTATAGTTTTCTTTATTATCCCACTTGGGATTCCTATGTAATTCTAGCTGTGAGAAAATACACATTAGTAATGGATGAGAAATGTATCTTTGTTTCTTTTCCAGCGCTAAGAATTGAACACAGGGGCTTGCATGTGCTGGGCAAACGCTGTACCACTGAGCTACATTCCCACCCACTGGAAAAATATATTTAAGAAATAGTCTTGAAAACACAGATTTGATACTTGACACAAAAAGAAAAATTGAGACCTTTATTTTCAGGGGGTATTGAAACATATAATCCAGAAATTAACCACCCACATCCTGTCAAGTGATCTTGGGCCTTGAAAGCTAATCATATCAAGGAAAGGAAATTATGAATAGTCTAAAAAGAGGGGTTTCCAGTCTGTAATATATAGGCCAAACCTGGCATACTGGGGATTTCTTTCGTTGGGGGGGTGGTTTTTTTGAGACAAGGTCTTGCTATGTAGTTCAAGTAGGCCTTTAACTCACTGTGTAGCCCACATTGGTCTTGTACTTATTTGGATTCTCCTGTCTCAGCTTCCTGAGTGCTGGGGTTGAAGGCATATGCCACCAGCACAGCTAAGAATGTCATATTTTTAATTGGTTAAAAAAAATCAAAAACAAGACTGATAATAAATGTAAATATCGATATCCATTAATAAAGTTTTATTGCAGCACAGCTACATCCATTCATTGCTGTATTATGTGTGCTTCATTTGTCCTGCATCAGCAGGGCTGAGCAGATCCCACAGGAATGTCATGGCCTGCAAAGCCTAAAAAATTCACTGTCTGCCTTTCATGGAAAAGTTTGCTGATCCCTGGGTTCAACTCTCCCTTGTGCCATTTCCCTTTATCGTTGTAATACATATGTAGGCACCTGTTTATATATGTCAAAGTGGGCATGTTAAGTGCTCAGATTCACTGATGCATGTTCACAATTAATGTAGGCCTTATTTGATTGAAACGTCTGACCTCAAACTATTTACTTAACTTTTCAAAGCTGATCATCAAAAGTAGTCCTAAGTGTCCTACTGGGCATCTGTTGCCCTTGGGAAAGTTATGTATGCTCGTTCTTTGCTCCCTATCTTGACTTTCTTTCCTTAGGCTAGAGCGTTCCTACTTGGAGTGATGCTCCCTTTCTATAGCCTCTGAGCTTCTAGTTGAACATGCACGGAAAAAGAGTGGGCAGTAATACTCTCAAAGCTTTGTTCGGTGTGTGCTGGTGAACTGATAGTCACAGGAGAATGGAGGTATTTCCTTACAGTACACTTGAGCCATCAGGTCCTAACAGCCGATGACCTTCCCTAATCTGTTTCCAAATGGAAAGAAAACTCGATAAGTGGAGTTAGTTTTAGGCAGAGGAATGCAGGTGAGCTGTATCCATTTGGAGTTGAATTTAACTTCACTTTGTTATGATTTGGTTGAAAGTATCATAATGAAAAGAAACGTAGGCTACCTTTCATTCTTTACAGCAAAAATATCAAAAAATATGTTGTCTTGCTTCTGTATAATTTAGTTTGTTTTATAGTAAAGCTCTGTAAGTTATCTTGAAGAAATCTAAGCCTTAGTTTTAGATAACAAAGTTAACTTTCTCATGTCTTTCTTCCTGGCAGAGGGATTACAAGGGTTTCCTGCCTGAATGGTTTTTTAAAAGCATATTTTCAACTGTAGTTTACAACATTTGGCATTTGAGAAGTACGCTAAGTAGTTAGTGAGTGAAGTCACGTTCCATTGATTCTAATACTGAAAACGAATAAATGGGTGCATTTATTTAACTAAATGAGAGGTGGTAAACCTATGGGGCACTTGTTGTTTTTCTCTTAAGACAAAAGATGATAACATACAAATTGTTTTTCTAAGCTAAGATTTCAGTGTTCGGGTTTCGTTGCAGTGTGGGCATTTTGCGATGACGAAGTGGGTTTGAGGTGGCAGTTTGAGCCTCTGTCTAAAGAGTTCACCATCACTGAAAAACAATTACTGTACCACAGTCAGTACTGCTGGAGTATAGAGAAGTCTACATGTTATATGTTAAAAATAATGGTCCGCTCTTGGTCTAGACCACAAAGAGTAAATCTTTTCTATTTTGACATTTGAAGCATAGTTTTTACTTTCAGTTGATGGTTAAAAAGTCATTAACTTGTATTTCAGTGAAACCTGTGTTTTACTGCCATAAGTTCAACAAGCAGAGCTTTGATAACACAAAAATAGATTTTTATAGATGTCATTATTATAGGAAGCCCATTTTGAATAGTACGAAAACACAGTCACTTTGTGAAAAGAAATGCTTCTGAAGTGATAAATTGTTTCTGGGCTGGAGATCTAGCTCAGTGGTTCTGGCGCCTCCCTTGCAAGCACAAGGTCTTGAGTTTGACCCCTGGTGCAGGCACACATGCACACACACACACACACACACACACACACACACACACACACACACACACCCCAAGAGCATAAAATGGCTGATCTGTGCTAATACCATTTTTAAAAAGTTTGTATCTCTGCTGCTGGGGATTTAGCTCAGTGATTCTATCGTCTGCCTGGTAAGTGCAAGGTCCTGAGTTCGATCCCCTGGACCACGTATCACAATGCCAGGTGTCGTGGCTCATACCTGTGATCTTGGCTCTTGGGAGGAAGAGGCAGGAGGATTGCTGTGAGTTTACCCTGGACTACATAGTGAGTTCGGGGCCAGCCTGAAGTATAAAATGAGACACTGTCTCAAAAAATTTTTTTCTATGCACCCTTCTTGAAAGGATTTCATTTTAGTTTTGATTAATTCTCATGTTTCATAGGTTTTTTGAGATTTATTTAATGGAAAATAGGAACATGATTATCTGAGAAAGGTGGGCTTAAAAGAATGTAATAGACAAAAGTTCACAGAATTAATGTTAAAATCTGTCCTATAAATGTAAGAAATGGGTATGTATTTGTATTTGGTTAGCATGATTATTTACCTTTTCAGAGAGTACAGTGAGAACATATAGCCAGCTAGCTGATTTGAGGCTAATCCATTGATTTTGCGTTGGATCACCATGGTGGTTGCGTTTGATCTGACCATGGTGATTTCCCAGTGGCTTTTCTAACAGTAGTCCTGAGTGCATGTCTGTCAATGAACTTCACAATCCCACTCACCATTTGTGACTTCCATAGCAAAGCAATTAATAGTGAGTGGGTTCTGGGATTAGTTTTGTGCAAGGTCCTCCTGTGCCCAACTATTATGGTTCTGAGAAATGCCCCCACTTCTGGCATAGAGCCTGGCCTGGCAAAATATAGCTCAAATGATCTGTTTGCTTTTATTTTTATTTACTTATTTTATAATATCTTTACTGCCAGTTTTTATCAGCAAAGTTTTATTATAACACAGCCATGCTCATTTGTGTCTGTGCTGCTGTTGTTTGCGTAAGAGGTGACCAGTTATGAGAAAGGCTGCATGGTTTGCAAAGCCTAAAATGTTTACTTCAAGTACCTACTCTTTCCATACGTACAATATTTTATTGTTTTTCCTTTACGCCTCCACGCAATATTCAAACTTCACTTTGGGGTTGGAGCTGTGCCCTGGATGTTTGCCTGCTTTATAGGGAGGCTGGACAGGAAGACCTTTCAAACATTGGCATTGCCAGCCCCTCTCTGAGGATCTGAGACTATTGACACTGCAACTCTTATATGTTAACTTAGAGGCCTAGTAAGTTGCACATAAGATTTCTGTTCTTTTTGTCTACTTGCTTCTGTGGGCCAAACCCACATTCTTTATCTTTGCTCTTTTGGGATTGGCCCATTTCCTTCAAGTATCATATTTTTGGTTACCCTTTTGTGCTTCTTTTCAGACTTATGTTTCTCTTTAACCCCCATCATAGGTATATACAATAATCTCTTGTTTACCACTAATCATATTGAGCTTTTTAGAAGTCATAAGAAGGTGCTGTATCTGAGACTTGTATAAACTCTTCATTTCATCTGGAACCATCTTTACTTTGCCTCTATCTCACCCAAATGATTACTGTTTGTCTTGTATGTTTCAGTTTTTAATCTAAGTTTGCTCTATGTAGTTTTCTCCAGCCTGCCAATACTGGCTCACCTAGCCAGACTATTGTTTTTATGTTTCCTATCTTTTAACAGAGTAACTCTTCAATTTATACTGGCTAATTTCTCACTTGTTTGAAGCCTTAAACTGATGTCCCTGATGGAATAGAGTCTCTGCTACCTATCGACAATCAGAGAACCTGGATTTTTTTTTTTTTCTTTTGAGACACGGTCTCACTTTGTAGTTTAGATTGGACCTGAGCTCAGCCTTAAACTCACAGCAGTCCTCCTGCCTCTGCCTCCTGAGTGCTGGGATCACAGGCATGAGCCACCATGCCTGGCACTGTGGTTATGCTGTATAGATTACTGGTGGGAGTGTCACCATGCCTGGCATTGTGGTCTGTGTTTACTGGGGATTGAACGGGGCTGGCCCCAGAGAACCTGGGATGGAGATGCTCCAATCTCCTAGATGAATTCCAAGGTCACTTGCATTATCAGTATTCAGCTGACAGATGAAAGGAGTGAAATGGTGGAAGACTGGCCAGGCTCCCAGTTGAAGTATATTGTTCCACCCAAGTTCCATTCACTAGACTGCAGGCCTGTTTAACTGTGCAAGAGAGACTGGGGAATTGAGTCCAGTTGTGTGTCTTGGCTCTGGCAGACATCCTGAACTCTACCCTTTGGCAGTGGAACATAGACAAGTGGCACAGTGTATCAGTTTTAATAGAAGAATGTCTTTAGGTACACTGTGAATATCTTTCTTGCTTTTAACATTATTATATGAAGAGCTACTGCGTGTAGGCTGTTGGTCCCAGAAATTAGATATTTGTGGAGTAGCACTAACCAGCAACCCCATAAGCATAAAAACAGATGCTCATTATCGTGTGATGCCATATTACACAGCTTTATTGTGGCAAATTGACTTATATGGATTGCAGTAGTATCTAGAATAATGAAGAACTAAAAGAAATCAGACCTCCCAAATAAAAGACCTAGTAAAAATGGGTAACTGTAGTGAACAGGTACTTTTAAAAAGATGACCAGTCAATACTTCAAAAACTGTTCAGCATTTGTGATCATGAGAGAATTGCAAGCTAAAACAACACTGAGATTCATTTTATTCCAGAAAGAATGGCTATCGTGAGGAAGCAGAATAATAACAAATGCTGGAGAGGCTGTGGCAAATAAGGAACACTTCTCCATTGTTGATGAGAATGTAAACTAGTAAAACTACTTTCCCACTACTGGAAATCAGGATACACAGTCCTCAGAATAATAAAAGTAGAAATTGCAGTTAGCCCATCTCTTCCCTTTTTAAATATCTTCTTGGAAGGGTTAAAGGAATCATACTACTTTGATACATGCACAAACATCTTTGTAGCAGCATAATGCGTAATAGTTAAATAGTAGGAAGAAGCTTATATGTTCATCAGCAGGGGAATGAATAAAGAAAATATGCTATTTATACACAATGAATTAACTATCATAAAGGAAAAAAAGTCGAATCATTTGTAGTAAAATGAATGCGCCTTGAGACGATAATGTTAAGTGAAGTAAATCAGACACACAAGCTTAAGTAAGTATTGCAATGTTTCTCTTATATGAGAGACCAAAATACAAATAAAGAGCAAAATAAATGACACATAATAGGAGGTATGAAGATAGACCTTTTGCAAAAGGCAGGTGAACCAGGAGATGGAAGGAGAGGAGTGGAAGGGAAGGGCAATAAAAAGATTTAAATGTGTTGCATACATGAACCAACTGCCCACAATGAATGTAGTCATTGTGTACTACAAACATGTATTCATAAAAATAAAAATTGCAAAAATTATAGTTGCATCTGGCTTTGAGTTATGCCTCATTCATGAGCTCTTTATGAGTAACATCCCTTTGTGCTAAACCTCCTAGTTTTATAGCCTATAATGTGGAGGAATTATAAATGAATCATGAATTTCACATAATGTCAAATATTGATGGGTGTAGCTATGTCTCCTTCTGTACTTCAGTCAACAAATAGTTGTATGGTGCACTCAACAGTGAACCTCTGCCCTCACCCACAGCTTCGCAATGGCTCTACATCTGGGCCTTTCCCTCTCATTTGCATACTTGCTTTCTTTTCTTTCCTTGTAATCCTAAGAATCATAGTTTTCTCCAGTTACAGACATTGTTTCTCTTCTTCCATGAAAGAACTGTAGATAATGTTTGTGCAATACTTTAAGATTTCGTGATGAGAGATTTGTGTACTTTAATGTGATATTAAGGAACCTCTGATGAAGGCATTTTACATAGAGCCTATTGAGAAAATGAAGAACCAGAAAGTGGAATATTGCCCTCACTATATCAAATGAAAGGCATTACCTTGCTAAAGTGTACATATTTGACCAATACACTTAGTTTTTATATTGCTCTTTTAAAATGTCACACTTGGATGAGCAAATTTTAACAAATAGGTCTGTGAGAATTTTGCTTAAAAATTAACATAATACGGAGCAGCTGTGAAAAACATGACACTACTAATTGTAGCAATATAGAAAGATGTCTGGACACTTTTATTGTTAATAAAGTAATAAGGTACAAATCTGTTTTAAAAGATGTGAGGGGTTTGAATATATGTAGTTTCCTTTTTTGCATAAAAATGACTGGAAGGATACACAAAACACTAAGAATGGAATATAAGTCTGGAAAGCAGCAATGGTCGAGAGAGTGAAGTACATGAGACCATTCGCACTCTTCGTTTTTATTTGACTTTGAAGCCTCAGAATGGGTTACCCATTAACAGATGAGCTTTAATTTATTTATTTATTAATTAAATGTGCTAATAGGATACCCACATAAATCCCTCATTGCGAACAATCGTAGCAGTAAGTTCTTGACATTTTTCTGGCTATCAAAGTAAGACCTTTATTGTACTGTGTTTTAAAAATATAGAATATACAAAGGAAAGTATATATAAGTATTTGAAATTCTGCCAGCCTAGAATAATCACTTAACCTTCTATTTTCTTTAACCTTTATATCTTTTTCACATAGATAATATAAATATACAAATTTGTACTTGTTTTTGCAAAATATTATGTTCCCATATCATTAACCATTCTTTATAAATCTAAAATTAACAGCTACATGTACTGCCATTTACTTAATGATTTCCTATTTCATTAACATTTAGATTGTTTCCATTGCTTTGTGTTGGATAACAATGTGATAAATATCTTTATATCTTAGTCTTTGGATTTCATGAGCAGATTTTTAAAATGGCATTAATAACAGCATGCTGAGTATTTCAAAACCCATGAAAGTCAGAAGGCAGTTTAAATAATATTTAAATTTTATACTAATCTTCCAAGGACCTTCAAGTATTAAAGTTGACAAACAGTATGTTTTTTTTCCTCTCTCTTTTTTTTGTACTGGGAAAACAACATGTTCTTGCAAGTTAACCTATTAACAAAGCCTGAAGCAGCAAGCGATAAGGAAAGTCCGAGTTATGGTAGTGTTAACTTCAGGTGGATTTGGAGCAAGGTGGACTTTTGTTTCCCTTGTTGTTTAAAAGTTCCATCATTTTACCACAGGACATGTTTGAACAAATTCACATATCCAAACTTGGATCAAATAGAATGAAGCACTATGCATCTGTAAAAAAGTGAATGAAGGAATATTTTGCACAGTGATAGAGAATGAGCTCGAGAGCGTATTTAATGCATTAAAGTACACAGCAGTAACTAGATTTGTACTTACATAAAATACAAAAAGGAGATATAAGAAATTAATATTACCTTGACCAAATTAAAGATAAGAAAAAGAAAATTGAGTAAAAGCTGAGCACAGGGGGGCCGAGGATATAGCTCAGTGGTTCCGGGCACCTGTCTTGCAAGCACAAGGGCCTGGGTTTGATCCCCGGTAACCACATACTATACTGGGCGTGGAGACTCACCCCAGCAGCAAGCAGTACCACATACCACAGTGCCGGGCGTGGTGGCTCACGCCTATAATCCCAGCACTCGGGAGGCAGAGGCAGGAGGATTGCTGTGATGTGAGTTGGAGGCTGAGCTCAGGGCCTGCCTGAACCACAAAGTGAAACCCTGTCTCAAAAAAACTAAAAAAAAAAAACCTTAAAAAAAAAAAAAAAAGCTGAGCACAGGGCAGGGCGATGCATCTGCAGGAGCTACTCAGGAAACTGATGCCGGAAGATCACTTAAGCACGTGAGATTGGAAACAACCTGGGCAATGTAGTGACATGCTGTCTGAAAAGAAGTTGAGTAACTATGATCTCTGAACACATGATAAAGTATTTAAAAAATCCACTCCATATTAAAATACATTGCTAACTCAGGCCGTTCTTAACTTTAATTCCCAAGTTTTCTTTCCTTTGAATGAATGAAACAAGAGAGTTTAATATATTAAGGATATACATCAAAAAAGTACCATAAAGTTTCAGATCTATAAAATTTTAATTATAATTTTATTAGAAAATTAAGATAAAGCTAGAAGATCATATTATTATAAAAATGATCTCATACTGAACTGAGTGAACTGAGTGAAGCAAAATTTATTTATTTTTTAATATTTAGATAAGATTTTTCTCTGATCGGCAAAAAATAAGCAAAAATTTCCTCTTATTTTTGGTGATAATAGGAATTGAACCCAGAGTTTTTTCACTGAGCTACATCTCCAGCCCATTTTTATTTTTATTTCATGACAGGTTCTTGTCAGCTTGCCCAGGCTGGGCCTGAATTTGCAATCCTTCTGCCTCAACCTCCCAGAATTCTGGGATTACAGGTATGTTACCGTGTCTGGCTTCTCAAAATTATCTTTGTATCCCACTTCCAGTAAGGAAGGGTTTTGAACTTAAATTGTATTCAGTTTTGACAGCAGTCTTACCAACCTTATTGTGTGATATCTTTCCATTCACCAAAGGGTCGACTTTTTTTATTTTTCTGGAGAACCACATTCAAGGAGCCTATCGAGGGATGCTGCCTTTAGGACTGTAATTTGATTATGATGCCATTAGTTCATAATTTGGCTTTCCGGTTGAGATCATGTTGACAGGTTGAAGAATAGAGCGCTATTTAACTTAGTTGATGAAACATGCAGGAGACAATAACGCGTCTCATCTTTCTTTACTGGTTAATCCTTTACTTTATCTCCCTTTAATGCTAATGTGGTCTTGTAAATGCAGTAAACTTCCATTTATCTGGAATATAATGATGTGTTAAGTAGTCCAGCTATTTTTGGTACACATGGTACCATTTTTAAGAGATCATCTGAACACAAGAATACATGTGCATAAAGGTGTATATATATATGGTATATATATGTGCATAAAGGGGTGTATATATATATGTATATACACCCCTTTATGATATATATATACCTTTATGAGATTTATTTATTTATTTAGATTTTATAGAAATAGATCTTTGGGCAATATCACTTTGTACTTGTAGATGTTTCTCTGTATCAGTGTTCCTACTGTAAAGAATTATTCTCTTCCCAAACAGATTTCAAACAATTGAAATAGGAATTGTGCTCTCTCCCAGTGTTCGTATTCTTCTGGCATGCTTGCTTGTTTCCCATACAAAAGATGTAATAACCCACACATGCTACCCAGGAAAGGATTCAAAGCAAAGTGCTGATGAACCGCTTTAACTGCTACCAGTGAATGCTTAGAGGGAGGTGTAGCATCTGTCCTGAAGAGGTAGAGATGCTTCAGAGGACAGATAAAAAGCAGGGCATGTGGCCCCTCAGCCCCTTCCTACTGCATCATCCAGCTTTTAAGGACTCATACAGGAGTGATGGCAAAACTGTGCCACAGTAGCACAACTAATACAATGAAGGTAGTTTATTTAAGGACATCTATATTCAGCACTACATATATAATCTAACTAGATACTGTGTTTTAGATTGAAAATATAATTCTTGTTTTATCAGGATACTTTAGAAGTAATTGACTAACAGTGACTTAAACAATATATTCCTAATGGTAGACAGTTGCTGAAAGGGGACTTGTTGAGTCGGAGAGGTCAGCCAAAATGCAAGTTCTTTCCTTCTTTGGCTCCTTCAGCCTCAGGCTTTGTGCCTCATGGTTGTAAGAGATTGTCACCGCCCCAGGCATTGCGTCATTGTATGACTGCATTCAGAGATAGGAAACTGGGTGACTGCATCATTAGAAACATTCTTCTCATGTGGCTCTTTTCAGCATGGAGAAATAACCTTCTAGAGTCCAGGACTTCCTTTATTCACAAAAATGGAGCCTAGTAAAGTGAATAGAGGTGATCATTTCTGCCTCATCTTTCCAAAGATCCTAGCTCTCAAAATCATGGTTGCAGCAGAATGGAGTAAAAATGAAGAGGAGCAGTCAATCAATGCACTGTTATCTATTTCTGTTTTATTCAGAGAAGCATTTGGAGAACAAGACTGCTGTTCACATAAGAAACACTTGAACTTGGGAGGTAGTTAACAAACATCTGTCTGAATGTGATACTCGTATTCTGGCAGAATATATTATCCTTATTGTTTTATGGTCAAGTTGAAAGTGTATCCATCAGGATGCTTTCAACATTCAGTAATAGAAAGCACATCCAAAATATCTTAAGGAAGAGGACAATTCATTATTTCACCTAAGAAATGCGAAGATGAGCTATTTCAGGACTGCTTAGGTGGATTCAAGATATCTGGCTTCTGCCATCATTTTGGTGTGCTGTCTCAGAATGTTGAATGCACCTCTTTTGGTTGTAGAATGGTTACAGCAATTTCAGCAGTCTTATCCTCACACCGAGAAGACTAAAAACGAGGCAAGCTTCAGTCCACCACTTGCTTTTATAGGTACATTTTTATTAGAACATGGCCATGCCCACCAGTTAAATGTAACTGATAACTACTTTTTGCACTAAAATAATGACTTTGTAATTGCTACAGAGATCATAACATTAGGTAGTTGATTATTAACATTTATTGATTGTCTAACATTTTACAAAAAAGGGGCTGTCAACCTCTATTTTAGAGTGCCACTGATGCTCTCCTGGGACATAGCTGTTAAGTAATGCCCCAACAGAACTTTCAGTTGGCAATAGTGATGGTGTGGCAGTCTGTGAATATATGATGAGGAGGGGCAGGGACACTGGCCATCCTCAACAGAGCAATCCTCTATGTAAAGAGTCATCCTACCTCTAAATCTCAAAACAGTGGCCTCTCCCATTGACAGATATTGGCTCTCGTGATCAAGACTTACTTTCTCGTGTGGAAGAGGCCTCAGTTCCCTGACTCCCATTCTACTCCCTGTCTACCTCCAGGCTCTCTGATACCAGTGCCAATTGGGACTCTGGGAAGGAAGGAGTAGAGGAAATGACTGTTGATTAGGCGTCCAGGAGCACTGACTCTGCGGAGCAAAGAGGATTTGCTAAATTGATATCTAGAAGGAATGGTTCATGGGTGCCTGATAATTATGGGCTGACTCATCAGCAGATGACTGTGGTTGCCTTGATGGAGTTCTACATGGGTGGGAAATATGCTTCTGTGCATCCCATATATCACAGAATTTGAGTTTACAAGAACTGAAAAAGTTGGTTTTTTTCATACTTTCCTGGAATGAGCAAATGGAATGTTCCATCTCCAACAAGAATGTATTAATCATGTGATTGAAAGTAAGTTTTAAGGAATAATCATAAACAATTAAGTAATTAAGAGCATTTTCATGATGCTTGTGATAAAACCAATTAAACTCTTATGCAACCTAGCTTTCAGGATGTCATATTGAAAAGGAATCCACAATCATGCATTTCTTATTCCTAAGCTTCTTTTCCTCATTGATTGAACGAGGTATAATAATTCATAGTAAACATGGCTCAGCTATTTTTTTCTCCATTTCTACAGCCATAAACATTAAATGAAGGCATGGTGACAGGTGTGAAAGAAACACTGTGTAGCTCCATGAACAAATAGATGCATCTATTCCAATTTTAAGCAGAGCTGATATTTGATGGTTGTAATACTCTGACTTTTTTCTACCAAAAACTAAGAAAGTTTGTTTCCCATCATTAGTACACACACGAGGCACAGGTGCATGTGGGCAGGCCTGTGTATCTGCACAAACATGCTGTTCATACAGAAGCTTCCCAAAATCTTATTCTGGTATGCTCAGCTCTGTTTCATCTTTTTTCCTCTTCTTAACTGTGCTGATTGCATCTCACTGGAATAGCTTCATAACCTGCACCCCAAAAGCTGTAGCCCATGTCTGAGAACACCAGGGTATAGACGTGTGTTTTCGTCCCTTTTCCGGAAACAGCATTTCCATTTCCATTCCTTTGGGAACTTCTCTTTTTCCATGCCAAACACTGTTTAGTAAAGTGGCTACTGAGTGTCACACTTTGAGACCTGGACTGCGCTGGTGGCTTTTCTAGAGTGTTTGAACTTTAGCTGACAAAGAAGGGTTCTGTTCTGTTGGGAAAAATCTTTAGGAATGTGGGTAGCTTTTGGTGCCAGTTCTAGGGGACTTTGGCCTGCGAAATGAGCTGGCATCTAGTGAGGCCTTGGATGAACAGACCCTCAAGAACATTAGAGTTCTGCTTCTGGGCTTGCCAGATGCAAGTACACTTGGGTAGGTTTACTTATACAAGCTGATACGTTGTTTTTTCTTAATCTTGTCTAAGATGATTTCTGTCCTGAAAGGGCTTTAAGTAGCAGCACTGGAGATTGCCATATACTGATTCATCCACAGGGCTTGGCTTTCAAACATCTTCTTTTGTCTCTGGAGTGGCCTAAACCTTTTCAACAATACAACCATTTAAGATGTATGAACACAGTAGAAGCATGTAGAAAGTTAACCTGCTATGTTTGTGTGTGTGTGTGTGTGTGTGTGTGTGTGTGTGTGTGTACATGCCCATGCGCAGATAGAGAATGGAGGGGCAAAAATGAGGAGAAAAGAAGGGGAAAGGAGGGAATGAAGACGAGAATTTTATTGGAAAAAATGATGTTTTCATACAGAGAAATCCATTTTCCCCATAGTTTTGCTTATTCTCTTTATAGTATGTGCAGAGATTTCACTCCTCAGACTTCAGAGTGTACTTTAGTAGTTAACTAGCAATTTACAGTTTGACTCAGAGGTTAGTCTGGGATGCAAGATGAAGAAGTAGGTAAAGGCTTCTAGCAGTTGTCCACATCCCACCAGAAAAAAGTCTTTGTCCCTCATTTGCAGTCTTCTGGTATCATGAATTAGAGAAACTGTTCAGGTGCCTGTAGATCAATCTTGCCCATAACAACCTCCATGGAGCTCCAAGAGCTTTCTCTTCATACTCACCTGAGAGCTCGGTTTGTTCTCAGTCTGCCATCTGCCTCCGAGAAATAAACAAAATCTTCATCTTCAGAACTGTTAAATTTCCCTCCAACAGTGGTCTAGGTCATCATGTGCCTCCATGTTCCGTGGTCTTTGATTGGATTCTGATATAGAGTATGTCTTTTTCATGCTGGGGAAGATATAGTCAGTTCTGCTATAGTGTGACAGAAGCATTCTTAAAATTATGACATTGTGCAAGATCATGCGACAGCAAAACACCAGGCTTCCTGAGACAGTGGGTAAGGTGCACAACCCACTATATCAAAAACTTTGTCAGGATTAAAAAAAAAAACACTAATGGAAAATGATAACACCATTGTACATGCACTGAATGGTTGAGAAATAATGAAAATACCATAATGCAATGTCACTTCCCCTTGAAAAGACTTGAAGTTTGTTTGAGTTACAATGAAAGGGAAGAAGGCTGACCCAAAATCAGAGGAAAAGTTGAAATATCAGATGAGAATAGGTGTGCCTCCTACACACATTTTAAACTGAGGTCACTAGAGATACAGGGAAATTTGTATATGCTCATGAGGGCATGTGTGCATTTTGTGTCCTTCTATGCAGATTCATTCAGTTGTGTGCAGTTTGCTCAGTCCAGAGTACTTCTCCCAGATGAAATTGTGCATCAGCAGACATGAAATTTGCATTGTACTCAAATTGATCCCCAATGTATTAATTCCACTGAAACAAATTCACATTAACAAAGCAAGTGTTACAGCCAACCTGACTATACCAAGATGATGCAGGTGGCTATAAGTAGGCACAATGCAGCATATACTTGTTACAATAAAGCCCTAATTGGTACATACCTTCTTCCACGTGGTTATCTTTGACCATCATTGTTCTCCAACCAGACAATCTGCTTCTAGGTAGCTAAGAACTGGCAGTAGTTTGGGAGTTACTGTTGCTGAGCTGGCATGCTGATCTGTCTTTCTGGAGAGTTCCTCTGTATTCTTTCCAGTGCAGCCTTCTCTCCTCCTTGGTAATCACTACAAATCATAAACACCCTTCTTTAATTGTCCCTCTATGGCTTTCGTTCTCTTTAATGTTCAGATTGCTTTCTTTTTTCCTAATATTTGTCAATGAAACAATTATCCTCTTGGAGAGGAAAGCAGAGGGTTATTACGTTTTTCCAAAGGCCCTTGTGTCCAAAATATAATCATTTCAAGTGCAGCATATGTATTTATTATTTTATTTTTCTTTTTTTGTGGTGCTGTTTATTAGACCCATGGCCTCTCTCATACCAAGCAAGCACTATACCACTGTTCCTCAGCTCTGATTTTTATTGTTTTGTTTTAGGATTTTTTAAAGACAAGGTCTCATTCTATCTGGCATGCTGGCCTTGAACCTGAGAACTTCTTGCCTCAGCTCCCCAAGTGCGAGATCAGAGGCATATATCTCCATGCCTGGTTAGATCATTATTTTGTATTGGGCATTGAACCTATGGTCTTTGCACTGAGCTATATCTCCAGTCCTTTTAAATTAAAATGAAAATCGTTTTTCATTTTGAGGCATAGTCACATTAAGTCAGTAAGTTGATGCCTAGACTAGGCTGGAACTTGCAGTCCTTCTGCCTCAGCCTCCCAGAGTGATGGGATTATAGACATGCACCACGATGACTGGTGTGATTATTTTTACATTATTTTTATTAATAGTAAAAAGATGTTCAGGGCCTAGAATATCAGTACTACTTTGAATATTGGTAATAGGAATGCTGTTTGTATTGCTAAGCACTGGGGATGTTAGAAATGATAACATGAGTGTTACTACTATTGATACTATCATTTATATTAATATCGTTATTTAGTTCTACAATGGTACTATGACTAATACAACCCCTAAGTAATTAGTAAATACCGCTTCCCGAACCTATGGATGGCATTCTTTACTACTACCAACTACTACTTCTGCTACTGGTGCTGCATTCACTCCTGTTTCTACTGCTGTACCCTTTAAAATGTTCCGAGGGCTACTCTGATAAGCAATGACTAAGGTATGCTACATGATCTTCACAGTGGTCCCCAGTGCGATATGTTCTTCTGCCTTTTTGTATTTAGCAGAGGAAGAGGATGCTGAGCATCAAAGAGGAGAAGTAACTTATCCAGGGAAGAGGCGGTCAGGACCTCACCAGTGCTTGATGCCCACTCTGTATGTGGCAGGAATTATTGCCACACAGATGTGCTGTCCTCATGTCTCCTGTGATCACATGGAGTTGCCTTTTACAATAGTAATGCTATCTTGTGACAGGAAGGTTTATGTCCTTCATTATGTTGTGTATTTTTCCGGAACTATGTTATCAAATAATATTCATATCTCTAATAATGTGGGTATTAATGAAAATTGTCTCCCCCCACATTTTTATTTTTGACACTGGAGTTTGAACTCAGGGCTCCATGCATGTTTTACCACCGAGCTACATGCCCTGCTGTTTCCTTTTTTAAAACAATGACTTTTATCACCACTTCCAAAGAAAGTAGAGCAATTAAGTGTTCTCAGAGTTCTGAATGGTCCTCTTTCTAGATAAAAGCATCCTATTACAAAATATATTCCCTTTTTTTTTTAATGCTTACTGCCTTTGTACATTTTATTTCTGAATGAAGTGAATGTGATTTACTCAAAGCAACAATGGCTGTTGCAAGAAGTCAGAGAATGCCAAAAAAATCTGCATTGTAGAGATTAATCTCAAAGTGCAGGTAGAACTACTTATTTTCCTCCTGTAATAGTTGTTGGTGGGTCTGGTTACTAATTTTCAGAGGCATGAATACTTGACTGTATGGTAGGAAACAGGCTTCTCATATTTCATAGTGTTTGTCTAGCTGGTAACAATGTACAGCTCAGAATTAATGGCAGTGAGGTTGTGGGATCCATTTTGGATAGCACAATATCAAGCTCAAGAAAGCTGCTGGCGGTTTCTAAGAACAAGATAAAGAGCCTTGTAAGGAACAGAGGCTTTGAAATTACTGCGGAACCTTCTTAGAACAGCTGCTGTTACATGAGGCATGGGAGTTGGAACACCAGCTCCCTACTCAGAGTGCAGTAGTAAATTGGATCCACACTGTTCTATAAGCTGATGTACTTTTTTTGTTACTTGTTTCCTGTTTATTGTTTCCAATGACATTTACAATTAGTGCCCTTGAAACCGGGACCATGAGTGCCAAGGAGTTGGTCTATGCAGCAGTGAGTCACAGTGGGAATGACATATGCTTCCACATTCACTGCCCACCGCAGGCACCCTGATGGCAGCATCTGGGCTTCAGGCAAGTCTGAGAAGACTCCTCCGCCTCCACCCCTAGCAGGCGGTGTGTCCTTTTCCCTGTGGTAAGCAAGGCTTTTGGGGGATTAGGGAGTTCCTTTCTAAACCCAACGAACGATCTGCTTATGTTGCAAAACCATCTTTGGTAGGTATCTGTTTTGCCTGACTTCAGATGTTATGCTGGGGCATAGAATTTGTTCAGTGACAGCTTCAGCTCTGTGAATTCTCCACTGGTAAGATGTCCACGTTGTTGACTGTGTTAAGTGAGAATTTCTCTTTATCTGATTTTAACTGTTTTGTTACTGACATCTTTTGATATCTCTTCCATATATCATGTCATGAAAAAAAGGAAGAAGAGAAAACAGCAGACACATTTGTGAGTGTGTGTGTGTGTGTGTGTGTGTGTGTGTGTGTGTGTGTGTGTGTGTTTGTGTGTGGTAACAAAATAGATGGTTGTCTGAGGTTGCTTTCAAGTGGCAAATGTAACCAATCAGTTCCTGATGAGGACTCAGACCTCTCTGGTGAGAGATGGGTCACTCTCAACAGATATACCCAGGATCCAGTGATTTCCATTGGTGAGATTTTCCCAGGATATCTAACAAGTTAAACTATTGCAATTATTCCTTCTCTTTATCTGGAGTTGTATTTTGCTTCTTGTTGCCTACTCTTTGAGCCCAGCTCATGCTCTCCCTGGCTCCCTTGCTTTCTCCTCTTTCCTCTCCCATTTCTCCTTTCTCCCTCCCCTCATTTACTCCTCTTCTGTTCTCTTTCTCCCCTCTCTCTCCCTCCGTCCATAATTATTTGATGACTGTTTTGGTTTGTTTGTTTCTTGAGACAGAGTCTTGCTATGTAGTCCAGGCTGACCTCAGAATCAAAACTCTCCTGCCTTGGCCTCCCTCTTGAGTGTTGGGATGATGGGAATGTAACACAGCCCCTGGATCCTGATCATTCCTGATACTGACTTTTCCCAGTGGTTCCCTTGGTTTCAGTGACCCTTTTGAAAACAAACAAGTGGCCTTTGAGCCCCTGAGAGGTTAAACTTTTGTTATGGTAGCAACTCTCCTTCCAGTCCCCTCAGTTGGGTAAACTGTAGCCATTAGATTGAGTTCGGCACCTGGCAATATTTGTACTTGCCAATGTTTGCAATTCATGTTGCCTTTCAGGGTTGCACTATCCATAAAGTAACTACTGAAGACCTAGCAAGTGCAGACTATAGGAAAAACATTCATGTTCAAGTCATCTCCCCTAACTAAGGATGCACAAATCCTAGACAGGGACATGCAAGACACATAAGCCTGACTTTGAGGGACATGTAGCAGCCTCACATCAAAAGAATAAGTCATAGAGTTCCCAGGGAATTCAGATTATTGTAAGTAATCACCAGGGGTCCCAGCATCTGGTATATGAGAGGCAGTTTTACAGCCTCATGGGGCTTGGTCTCACTTGTGCAGTAGCTGTGTGCATGCACTGTTCCCTCCCTTTAGGGAGGATAGGAAGGCTGGGGGGGTGCTCTAAGGAGGGTGACTATCAAATGGTAGCTACTGAGGCCGAGAACACTCCCCAAGGGAACCTGTTTTACTCAGGGTTTTAAAGACTTCTGCAATTCAAGCATGGAAGTCAGTCCTGTGGCCAGTGGAGTGGTTCTGAAAAGCTTGTGCAGTCATTTGGGGAGGGGGACAGGGCACTTGATGGACTTGGCAGTTGAAACACTTGTGTCTTCTGCAATTAAGTAGAAATAAATAATCCCCAATAGATGATGCTAATCTTTTTGGGTAAGTTAGTGCCTTCCAATGTGTATGTACGATTCAGTCATGCCCTTGGGGGCATGTGTTAATGTTTGGGGCCATCACTTTGGGTTGTTGGGAGAGGCTTTTGCCAGTATTTAGTGGGAAAAGTCAAGGACTGCTGCTGTATGTATCTTACAACATGCAAGGCGGCACCCCCATAACAGTGATGTGGCCCCAAAAGCCAGAACCACCAGTATTGAGATACCTAGTGTAAAGGTTTCAAGGAAGATGTCTGGGACCCTCAAGGATTTTATGGAGCAAAACACCCTTATACCTCTCCCTGTCATTTCACCGGACTGCAATATTGAAAAAACAGACTTCCCTTGAATTATTTCACTGACACTTTGGAGTTGTTTTGTTACCCGAAAAGCCTCCTTGGTTAAGGGCATGAAAACCAGATTGAAAACAAGATCCTGCATTATGATCAGAATGCAATCCACGCACAGCTTCCCTGGATAGCCTGGAAGCTCACTGCAGGGCCACCAGACACACACATGGAAAGACAGTATAGTCCCACACGCTTGCTAAATGCTCACATGTGAAGCAAGGGAAACAGATCTTTTTTGAGAATAAAGAAGTGTAAGTTTCTGAAAGTTATTTTGCATCCTTTTTGGATTTTTAGAGGGTAAGGACGCTGACTTTTTATTTAGTCTTATTTCACTTCAAAGTGCTTCTTTCATCTTCTTTGACAGAGCACATCCCCAATACGGCTATTAAACTTGTTATTCATGATGAGGTTCGTTTTTTAACTCATAAGTGAATATAGTTTTCCAGTGCTACCAGATAAGAATTTTAAGAGAGAATAATAAAGAGGTTAGGAATGCACATGTATATGTAAGGAAATTGCTGGCAATAGAGTTCATTAAGCAGTAACTACTGTAACCTGGAAGAAAGGTAGAATATTTTACATGTATGAACACCTTAAAAATGAAGGAAAGTGCTGGTGGGCAAGAAGCAGGTCAGTTTATCTTCTTGAACTAACCGACAATCAGTATCATTGATCTGAGTACCAAATTTCATCGGATTAAAGAGATCTTTTGTATAGGTTGAATAAAAGAAGGCATAGTATTTTGTCACTCAGATCATACTTTGCAAAATTGTCCTCTGGGCAAAATCTGGCACACTATCTTTATAAATATTGTTGTGTTGAGGACAGAAACACCCATATATTTATGTATTTTTTGAGGGGGAGCAGAGTCTCGCTTTATAGTTTAGGCTGGCCTTGAGCTCAGCCTCACACTCACAGGAGTCCTCCTGCCTCTGCCTCCCGAGTGGTGGGATAACAGGCGTGAGCCACCACATCTGGCACTGTGGTATGTGGTTCTGATTGCTGGTGGGCGTGAGTCACCGTACCTGATATTGTTGCATGTGGTTACAGGGGATCAAACCAGGCCCTGGCTTTTGTAAGACAGGCACCGGAACCACTGAGCTAAATCTCCAGCCCACCTTTACGTATTTCTACAGTGGCTTTTCTGATACAATTGCAGAGTCAAATAGTGGCAAAAGATTGTTGGGGAGTGTGTGGAGGTGTACACTTAAAACACCTGTTCTGTGGGACTCTGAGGCAGGAAGATTACAAGTTCAAGCCCAGCCTGAAAAATTTAGTGACTTAGCAAGGTCCTATCTCAAAGTAAAACTAAGAACAGGACTGGCAATGTAACTGTGTGGTGGTCCTGGGTTCAGTCTCCAGGACTGGGGGAAAAAAGCCCAGACTGTTTATCATATGGACGTCTTTTGAAAAAGTTTATAAAACACTTTGACTTTTTAAAAATTGAAATCTTTATTGGTACATTACATAGATACACCATGATTGCACTCAACAATGAGAATTTGTACCAGTATATGACACAACTCAATTCTCATTTTTTTTCCATAGCCCTGCCCACCCTATCACCCCACCCCGTATAAACATTAAAAATACTCTGACTTTTATACTTGAGACAGTTTTCAGATGACTTAGGCATACATCTTAAATATATATATATATATATATATATATATGGCAGAAAAGTAGAATGTACACAGACTATTTAATTGAATTATTCCTTAAATTTTCATACATATTATGTATTCATATGACTTAAAACACATGAGTCTTTTTGTAATGCTGATTCAAATCTGAAATCAAAACCATAATTTTGCATAATAGAATTTCGTTGGTGCTGTGGAAGGCATCAATGATGCAGCAGTTCTTGTATTTCTTGTGCTCAGTTTTTGGCCTTCAAGATGTGCTTACAAGCTGCTGAAGCACAGTTTGCTCCCTTTCATTGAATTACTTACTTGTTTTCCCCAGAAGATTTCTATAGATTTTTTTTTCTAGTGACAACTACTTCTCTTATTTCCTCAGCTGGCCTTTATACATAGTTGTGTCCTGCATAGTGACGTTTCAGTAAATATTGGACTGCATATACAACAATGGTCTACTGATGTGATGGTCGTCTTTGTATTAAGTTCTCTATAATACAACGGACCCTCATGTTATGGCCGGCCTGATGTACAAACAGCCTGGATTAATTAGGTTAATAGAAGATTCATCTGCCTCTTGTTATCTATAGTGTGCACCTAGGTAAACATTCAGGTCTCAGCTGTACTGTGCTCTAACCAGCCCTCAGTAGCCAATCAAGTTAGTAAGTCAGTGGTCCCCTGTATTTGCATAATGACAACATCGCCCCATTGATATGTTTGTCAGAACTATGCATTTCTGCACCATGAGGTGGTGCAGAATTATAGCCTGTGGCCTGAGGTGGGTCGCTGGGGTCATCAGCCATGTCTAGAGAAGCAGTCGTGCATCTGCTCCTGGTAGACAGAGATTCTTCAGTGGCACTCATGATCAGATGAAGCTGGAGACTTTACAATGCCAACAGCACGTGCAGCTCAGAATCTGTCACACATGGGCAAAAGTGGCAGACCTGTGGCATGCATGCCTCAGCAGGTGAGCGGGGTGCTGTCCATCAGCACGTGAGCCAAGTCACCCCAGCACCGCCCTAGCAACCAAGCACTCAGGTCTGGTTGCAGTGTTGGCACTTTGTGATAAATAAGTGGGTTTTGGGTTGCAGTTTGGATGCTCGGTCTCTAAAAGTTTCTCCATCACTGAGATTACTTCTTCCCCAGCAGATGGTGAACTGTTTGGGTTCTGGTTAAACAAGGGAAGAAAGAATCCAGTCTCATGGTCCTGTAGGTCCTTTGTAAGCCAAGCACTGCCTGCATGCTTAACAATTTCTGTTTTCTGTTTATATTACCAAGCTGAACAGATGCCCTACCACCGCTCAGAATACAACCTCATGGAAACATTCTTTGTAAATCTGTAGCTGCTTGACTTCTCCGGGGGCCTCAGAGAATTCCAACTGAGCAAAGTGATGCTTGGTGGGGAGAAGAGCTCGAATCACAACTCTGTGGTTCGGCTCTGGGTCCTAAGTCAGGCTCCTGTTTCAGTAGCCACAGAGTCTAATGTGAACTCTAAAACCTCACTCATCTCGCTCCTCTCTCCTGTGTGGAACATGAATGTCCCATAAAATATCTAGAAACTCCCATTTGGGTTAACAGGATGAGATCATTCTTTGAGTGCCTTTGTAGTCACTAGTGCAGTTCAAAAGAGTGGTGTCTAATGAGCAGGTGTTTCTACTTGTTCTCAGTTATCTAGTTGATAGCGCAGCACTTCAGAGACGTTTCCCACAGGGAATGGTTGTTAAGAAGCTTCTGAGGGTCTGTTAAGTAATGCTATTCTCTGTCTCCAGGCATGCCAACTTTGGGGGTCTAGAGATTCATTTTTATTTCCCTGGCATTTGGGTTGATAGGATCGTGTAACCCCAGGTCCAGTGGAGCAGGGGCTGGTTATCTCCAGTGCTTACTTTACAGATGGGACTCCTAAAAATGCAGAGGCAAAGGATTCATGCAAGTATGGGGTAGGCAAGAACAGTCAGTTTTGAAATGTACCGGGTGAAGATGGGAGGTCGATTGTAGTGCCTTTATACTGATTGTACCTCCCAGTTTGGGGTGCAAGTTCTATTTATTTTCATTTTTTGCTTTATGACAGATATGGTTATATAAGCAACTTTGAAAATAAGACAGAAAGCTTTTGATTCTCACTTCCTTTGCTTTTGTGAGCTCCTGGAAGCACTTTAAAGAACTAAGGCTGTTTCACACAGCAAAAAAGAACCAGAATTGGTTGCACTTTAGAGCTCAGGGTGTGTGTGCTTATAACTTGTTTAAGTTGAAGAGCTACCCTATAACTTGGCAAGATACTGCAGAGCAAAAGTGAATGTTGCAGAGGTACAGGGGTTCCAAATTCAGTTTTCAGAATCAAAACCAAACAACCCAAAAGCTGCTGAAGACTCATAAAAACCAAAACCTGGTTGAGCAGTCCTCTGTGAAAGCCGGTGGCGCTGGGGTTTCATACCACAGAGTTGTCATAACTTTCCGGTAACCTGATGGTTAAGGGAGTTTGTTAACTTTGTGGAAACATGGAAGATCATATCAACAGTTTCTAGAGCCTTGGGCATCATAGGAGGGACTAACAATAAGGAAACCCAATCTGGCTCGCAGCCAGGGGCATTCTCAGAGCTCTCAAGGCTGATTCCAGCAGCTCTCTCCTGGAGTGGCTCATGGCAATACCACACATTGAGGTTGCTGGTTACCCGGCCCATCCACCCCAAGCACAGGTACGCATGGATAATGTCCACGAGTGTAGCTCTCTTCCCTTGAATTCCTGCTCACGTGGAGAGTTGCTGAATCTTTGCGTCGTCATCTGATACTAGAAATGGTTGATACTTGGAACAAAAGAACATCTCAGAATAATCCATGTGGATACTAAAGCTTCGGGCCCCAGTTTCTTAACTAAAGTCAGGGTCTTTTCTCTAGCTGACAGAATTCAGATCTCAAGTCCTTCTCTACCTTTGCTCTTTCTCTGTCCTTGGCAGAAATATTGCTCTAGAGGCCTAGTTAAAGCACAGGCTGCTAGATCTCCTTCTCAGGTTCATGATTCGGTAGATTTAGGGCGAGGCCTGAGAATGTGTGTCTTTAGCATGTTCCACAAAGGGCTTTTCAAGGATTTCACAACCAAAAACAAGAAGCCAGAAAGAACAGAATGAGGAGACAGAGGAAGAAGTCAGAGATTTAAAGGTGAGAGAGACCTACGGTAGCTAGTTTTGTAAGGGCTATGAGCCAGGGAATAGAGACACAGCTTCTAGAAGCCGAAATGGAAAGTAGACAGAAGGCAGCCAAATCCATCATAGAAAAGAAAAACTTTCTGACAAGGCATAGTGTTGTCATTTATTGTACCAGCTACTTGGGGGTTTGGTACAGGAAGGTCACTGGAGCCCAGGAGTTCTATATCGGGCTGGTCTGCATAGTGGAATCCTGCTTCAAAATAAATAAAAAAATATATATTTTTGGAAGAGGAAAAGAAACATTAAAGGAAACATTATCTGCAGGGATGTGTCTCTGTCTATAGCCGTTTTGTCATTCCTCACTGTAGCAGTTTTAGCATTTCAAAATCCTTTTTGTAATTATAGTCTCTGCTTTAAATTTGCATAGCTAAATGGTCAATTTAAACAGATTTTGCCAAATAAAGTAATCCTCTGTCTAAAACTCGTGTTTTCTGCTTTCTGCCTAGAAGAACCCTAGTTCCAAAGAAACAAAACCCCAACCTTGGGCTAAGGCCAAGATCAATATCTCTGACCTTTTTTTTTTTTTTCTGTTGCAAAGTCTCTGAAAGTGGGAAGGTATTCTACTATGAAGAAGCCTTTAGTGTCTTCTTAAAATAGGCATGTTGGATGAGGCAAGTAATTTAAAAGGTATTTATGAACAGGTCCCATACCTAGAGTGTGGTAGTAAATGAAATCCAGGGTTTTCTCTGGGAGCTGTGACCTCCCATCCAGCCACAGTGGCGTGCATTTCCAGGGCATGGCCCACAGGTGTGCTTAAGCATCAGGCTCCAGGAATCACCAGCTTTAGGCTGTGGCTACACATCAGTGAAGCCAGAAAGGAAAAAAAAAAAGGCTCTAATATTAAAATTCAAGGAGAACCAACTGAAAAGGTCACCTGAGGCAGGAACAATGTTGGGAAATGAAGACCATCAGGAAACATCACGTTTCTCTCTTTTACTAAGTCAAGTACAACCTGACCTAGCTGTCACCCACCTTCCAGGTAGACTGTGAAGAAGAGAGGCTCCCTGTCTTTATCTTTAGCAGCATTCCAGAACTCACAGAATAGATAGATCAGGAACACTGGAGTGGCTCCTTTCGTCTTCATTTCTTAATGGCTGCTGCAGAGGTGCTCAGGGCCCAGTCTTGGTCCTCATGAGCTTGGGCTTTTGACCTTCCTTACAGCTGATAAGGCCCCAGATCTTGGTGGCCCTTCCCTGACCTACCATTCTGATGGTACCCAGAAACAACTGCTACCACTGGGGCTGGGAAGAGAGTCGGCCTCCAAGAGCCCTTGTACTTAGAGCCCACCAGGCCTTCCACAGCCTGGGGACCTTTGCCCTTCACGAAGCTGGGTCCTGCCCTGCTCACTGAGCCTTGTAGTGATTCATCCAGCTTGAGGGCTTCACAGGTGAGGACTTGCAAATGAATGGGCAGCCTTTTCTGCACGGTCCATACAGTGGGTATCTACTGGGTTACATGATCTTTTCCACACTCATTCAGTTCTGCTAGATGGAGCACGGAAGTGGTCAAATCATTTCAGTCCTGTCATGTACTGGTCCAAATTCTCCATGTCGATTGTGATCATAATGTGTATATAAAATACACCAATGAAATCATTTTTTTTTTTTTTTAAAGAAGCTGAGGCAGAAGGATCACTTTAAAAAAAGTGAATGAGGGCTGGGGATATAGCTCAGTGGTTCCAGCGCCTGCCTTGCAAGCGCAAGGATCTGAGTTCGATCCCCGGTAACCACATAACAATATTGGACGTGGAGACTCACCCCAGCAGCAACCAGTACCACATACCACAGTGCCGGGTGTGGTGGCTCATGCCTGTTATCCCAGTACTAGGGAGGCAGAGGCAGGAGGATTGCTGTGATGTGAGTTTGAGGCTGAGCTCAGGGCCAGCCTGAACCACAAAGCAAGACCCTGTCTCAAAAAAACTTTAAAAAAAAAAGTGAATGAATGTAGGCCTGGGCTTGAGTAACACTTTCATACTCTACAGTGAAACTTGAATTTTATATAACTTTCATGTATCATGAGGTATTCTTTTATTTTTTCAACCAATGAAAATATGAATTACAATCTTAGCTTTCTGATATTAGAAAAATGCATGGTCAGAAAGATTTTATCATGGCCTACAATTTACTGGCCCCTGTGTTAGAAAATCAAAGGTTTTCATTTTTACTCTTTTCAAAGACAATGGATACTTAGCTGTCTAGAATAAAATAAAACAATTAATCTATTTTGTTTTAATTTTTTTCTTTTCTTTTTTTTTTTTTTTTGAGCAAGGTTTTGGTATCTAGAATAGGCTAACCTTGAACTTGCAATCCTCTTTCTACAGCATGTATATTTTTACCAAGTTCTAGTGATTCCAGTCCTCACTAGCTTTTGAGACTCACTGGAATTTCCTTTTTTCTCTTAGGCTAATTTCTTTGCCTTGAATGATTTATCACCTTCTTCCCTCTGGGCCATTAACCTGTCTCTTACACATGTTTTAAAAATATAAGTCAAGTGGTTGCTGTTCTTGGAAAACTCACTGATTTCTGTCTTATTTTGAGTGTTTAAAGCAAGCTGCCTATACCTTTATGATGGAGAAATGTAACACTTCACTTTGATTGATAGTTGTCTTTCTCAACCAGGATACAAGCTTCTAGACTTGAGTCTCTTGAACTTTTATTTCTAACATAGTGTCATGCCAGATATATAACATAGACTCAAACAATAAAAGATCTTGGTAGGAATGAATTGATAACCTAGAAACTGAAGAAGTGATAACAAATGGGCAGGAGATAAGGGACACCAGGAGAGATTTCTACTATTTAGATCTTGCTCTTTGGCTTTTGTTGTGAGCAGTGATCTATCTAAATTAATGTTGCCTCTTCTTCCTCCTAGTTCTAAGAGGTCTTTCACACTCATCAACTGTCTAGGGCTAGTGGTTCTCACAATGTGGTCTCTGGCCTGTTTTCATAAGCATCATCTGTTAGAGACCCTACTTCTGGAGCTCCATCCTAAATTCACCAAACCAGACACTTAATCAGTGTCTTAGCACTTGATTAGTCATGATTCTAATGAGCACTCACGTTTTAAAACCCTGTGTCTAAACTGCTGGTGCTCATACTTAGTTTCACTTTTAAACCATCTGGGAATTTTTAAGAAATACAAGTGCTCATATTTCACCTGGCGATGTGCTGGGGATGTTTAACAGACAATTCCTTAGGAAAAACAAAACAAAACAAAACAAAACAAACAAAAACTCTAATTCATACTGTTGGCCCATTTC
The DNA here is from genome assembly GCA_004026965.1 of Petromus typicus. Taxonomy (NCBI): domain Eukaryota; kingdom Metazoa; phylum Chordata; class Mammalia; order Rodentia; family Petromuridae; genus Petromus; species Petromus typicus. Next base: position 441 of record PVIR01023139.1, on the reverse strand, counting down.
TGTGGTGTAAATACTGTCATCATATCCAGTTTCAAGCTATTATCCATGATGCTACTGAACACAGAGTTGGGAAAGACATGTACATTGCTGACTCCTGTGAGATAATGGGAACCAACGTCGTGACAACACATCTATTCTGTACCTTGAGATCCAGGGTAATTGGGCCTTTAGCCTCAGTATCTTTAGAACCCCTCCTCCCCCAGAAGATTTCCATGTGCAGCAAAAGTAAAATGAACTGTTTATAAGTATAGCTTCTCTCATCTAGCCATTAGCAAAGTACTTCCTGCTTCTTTAATTCAATCATGTCTGTACTTTGGCAGTGATAAGCATGTTCTGTTGTGAAGTTATTGATTTTCAGATCAGCAAAAGAAGTTCTATAGAAATTATATGGGTGCTATTCAATACATCTCCTATTTTCATCCCCAAATATGAGATAAATAT